>CM021776.1:17951191-17970580 GCA_011076525.1 Nettapus auritus | reverse complement strand
AATAAAATAAAATAAAATAAAATAAAATAAAATAAAATAAAATAAAAATCCATAACACATATAGTGCAATATGCTACCAGCTGATGATGACCAACAAATCCACCAACAAATGTCAGCCTCTCCGTAGACCTATCCAGGAGATGACTAATGATTTATTGGACAAATACAAGATTTTTAACATACAGGGCCCTGAAAAGAGCTTGCTCCTTTTCTGTTGTAATCAAACCCTACACAGCCGTTCTGCTCAGAGGCATGTTGTACAGTTAGTGTCAGGAAGACGGATGGAGATCTGAGGTTCATCAGAACATTCTGACAGGACTGGAGAAAAATGTAAAAATGTCACTTTCCTGACATCAAAGAATCAATAAGCAGCACTTACATTTTAAGTTCTGAGTGATAAAAGTAGATAGACAGCATTTTAATGTTTGTTTCCCTTTTTATAACATATTCCTAATGAGCTTTTCTTCTTCCAGACGAAGCAAGCTGGAGGTATTTTCTCACAGCACAAGCTAATGTTCTCAATCTGTTTTTCCTTTCTAGGATCTGCATAGACAAATTCCGCAGCAACCTCTGAAGATAAGATCAGACAGTAGTAGCAGAGACATCTTTAAATCATATTTACAATACGTCCCCTCTGGGCCAACCAAAGAGCAATGTTTTTCAGAACAATACGTATTGGCAATTTTTTGTGCTCCATTTAAAGATAATTTTAGCTCTTCAGTGTCATGCAAATGCTCAAGGCTTTACTCAGATAAAACTGCTATCAAGGCGCTGGGAGCTCTGCCAGGAAAAGAGCAAACAAGTCTCCTAAGAGGAGTTCATCTTGAGAAAGGCTTCAGGATTTAATCTACCGAGCACAAAGCGGTGCATTTTACCCGTCTTTAAAAGACAATGAAAATGTGTTTCTAAGAGGAAAAAAAGGCACCAAAATTGATTAACCTATTATCTGCGGTGGGACAGGCAGAGCCCAGACCTTCCTCCCTCTCCTTTCCCGGACCATGGCCAGGCCGCAAACACCAACCCTCAGTGCACCATATCGAAAAGCTTCTTCACCAGCCCTACTAAACTGTTCCTGAACTTTTCTCAGCGATTCAACAACTGCCCCGCTTGCCCAGGGAGCACCAGATAAAGCCCACGGCCTCCAGAACAATTCCTTAAATACACCGCAGCTCGAGGGGATCTGGCAGATGAAAATGATGTAAATATGAGATTATATTATCTGGTATTGTTATTATAATTTTATGGTCCTGTCTGTACACAGCATCTTAAAACTCTGCAAGCTCTTTTCTTGTTTGGCTTTCACTGCCTCTAAGCGTCCTGCTGAATTTATAATCCCTTTCCTTTAGCTTCTTTTTCTATCTCTTTACTTGAAGATCTGGCATGCAATGAATCAAAGAAGGGATATTTATACCCATACTGTGAGAATGTTTACAATATATAGAAAATTCTCTCTGTGGCTCGCTCTTTGTATATTTTCAGAATAAATGACAGTTTTCTAAACGTACTATATTACTGTTGAGTCCACAGAGTCTCTATTTATGTAACTAAAATGCTTTTATTTAGACCTTTGCAACATGCCAAAAATTAAAAAATATTTTAATGAATGAATCAAAGCAGTACAGCACAAAAAAGTCTGCAGAGTATTACCATCTCAAAATAAAGGTCTCTGTGAAAAACCTCTCAGATACAAAGAGTCTGTTTGTTTTACAAAAAAGTAGTTTTGTTATTTTTACACCCATTGTTTTAATAACAGAAACTTTGATCTCAAAAATATTTGAGCATGAAACATGAATATGGTAATAGCCAAAGTTTCCATTTAGCTGCTGCTTCATGTTCCAAGAATATTGGGCTCCACTACAAGCAGTATTTAATAATTCTCATATGGATGCCAGGCAACCTTCTAGAGGTCTTGATGCAGGCGCTGTTTAAGCTCTGAGAAGTTTCATTCAGGTATGCAGATTTTCAAACTTGAGAATATCAATAGCAACATGAAGGCCCTGCCTTAATTTTCCCAATACCAAAATCTGGTTTAATGAACCCGAATTTTATGGGAGAATGTTCCAATCAATCATGCTGACATTAAGCACTCCATGACTTCCCTGAATTTTATGTGCCGAGTTCCTTAGCAGAGCTAAGAAGTTGTTACATTACTCAAGCATCTTGTATTAAATTCAGTCCTCTGTGAAGTTCTGGAAACAAAGGAAGCAGCTACTAATACTCTATTTCCTTACTCCCCTTCAAAGCACTATGAAAACATTCCGAAAATATAGCTAAAATCTGTCTTATTCTAATGCATTTTCCTCCTCAGGCCTACTTCCAAGTGCAGGCAGGTATGAATGAATGAGGCAACATCCCACTTCCCTGCCCACAAATGTCATTGGGGAAAAAATGGAGGGTTTTGTAAATTTCTCTGGCATTTCCAGATGTCAAGCAGCCCAGTCTGACCACATGTGGATCAGCTCTGCCATGCACCTGCAATGAGCCCAGCGCCTCTGGGACTGCCAGGCCTATGATGTATGCGTGGGTAAACGGATACTGATGGATTTATTGAGCATGTGCAAATCATCTCTATAGCACACTGTATATCATAAGTATAACATTTACAGAAGCATCGGTTCTGGTATATGTTCACTACCGAAATGAAGCTGAGATGTTGCTGGGATTCCCAGAAGCGGATGGTGCTGGGATGTGAGCTGCTCAGGTCAATGCGGCGGTGGATCAAGTTTTCAGAAGAGATCCATCACTGAGAGATTAAAGACGTGCTGCTGGCAGCACTGGGGGTATTTTGAGCAACCTGGTGGCAACCAAATTTATTTTAAAAGCAGTTGTATAAACATAGCTACATCAGGGCCAGCTAGAAGCTGCCTTAGAAGGAGACTGATGTTGGGCAGAGTGGCACAGTGGACTAACATTTATTCTTCATTAAGTAATCCTTCTGATAAGCTGAAGCCTTCATCACATCCCAAATTGAGTTATATGTGTATTCTTTGAGCTTGCACACCTTTCGAAAATCCTTGAGGTGAATGAATAAATCTTACAAACGGTTATATGCCTCTAATGATACCTCCTGAAAGGAAGCTGAATATAATAAATTCTAGTTAATCTAGATGGATGGTTGGAAGCAAGGCACGTAAGAGACAGCTAGCAAACGCGCTAGTATTAGACATTTCCATTATCATTAAACATGCCTCTCTGCCCTTGAAAGCTGATTAACATCGACACCTCCAAAAAAATATTGGAAAACCTCCAGCATCAGATGTGACCTTGCAGTACTGCAGCACGCAGCAACTGCAGAAGGCAGAGAATCCTCCCAGCATGTTCTCTAATCTTCGGTTATGGTATGAATACCACTCACATTTTAGAGGGCTCCAAAATTAGGATGCTACTTTCTTCGCTCCAGCTTCCCATCAGTAAAGATGAAACACACTTGGGGATAACATGCCTATGAAAACGCTGATACACTCATTGACCAGTTATAAGCAGAGTACAGTTTGCCACTATGGATCAAGAGATCCGCATGTGCCATGCATTTTGGTCAAGGCACCAGTTCTGGCAATAGACTCCAATTTTGGGAAGCAAAAGACAGAACCTGCCCACTGATCCTTTGAATTCAATCCTGACAAACTCTGCACTTTGAGCGATGTTGGCTTAGTGTGGCTCAGCGTAAACAAAGAGATTGTAATCCAGTTCCTGACGCTGGGGAAGCCTGAATCATCTCCTTTTACATGTGACATCCAAGTAGGCCTGATCATACAGGCAACATAGGAAAGTTTATCTTGCTACTGAATAGAAGTAGCCTTAGCAGAGCAAGGACTTTAGCAGCTATTAAATAGCTGGAATATTTCAGCACAGCTACTTTGAAAATATCAGAGTTCAGCATGTATGTCTGATGCAGTACTTCTATACAACATACAGCAAAAAGAGCATCCAAGTTAGAGAAAGAGTGAATTACAATGCACTGCAAAAAAACTCTAGAAGAGACGAGATGTTTGCAGTGTTTGTATGGCAAATGTTTTTGATGTTCCTCAGCAAACAACTTCCATGTTAAAGAAATTCCAGACTCAACTCCAGGGCTTGTCAAAGTTTTCTTCACAACAGTATTTTTCTGAAGAGGTTTACCATAAAAACAGGCTAAAAATAACCTGATCTCAGCCATAAGCTAGCGCGTTTCGTAGAATCATGTTTCATTCAGATTTAAAATTCATTTAAGGATTTATTTAGTTTTGCTAACTGAGAATTCACTTCATAAGTAACACATAACATATGGCCTTTGAGATTATGATCACAGCATCCCAGACCGGCTGAGGCTGGAGGCACCTCTGGGTGCCTCCGGGCTCCCCCAGCCTCAGCAGGGTCTCCTCACGCTCGTGCCAGGGCTCAGGCACCCACCCAGCACCATGGTGCCTTCTGGTGCTCCAGGCTGTGCCCACTGTCCCTGGTCCTGGTGCTGGGCATGGTCGGGCTCTGTCCTCTTCTCACCTCCCTTCAGGTGTTTATGGCCACGGGGAGCCTCCCTGGAGCCTCCTGTTCTGCAGGCCGAGCACCCCAACTCGCCCCACAGAAGACATTCCAGGCCTTTCAGCATCTTGGTGGACCTTCCTTGGGCTCTCGCTGGTCTTGAGCTCCACGTCTCTCAGTGCTGAGGACCATGGTGTGCTGGGGACCACAGCACTGAAGCCAGCACTCCAGGAACAGCCTCAGCAGTGCTGAGAAGGGAAGGAGCGCCTGGGGCAGCCCAGGGTAACGTCAGTCCTTGTGGTAATCAGTCATCTTTGTGGCAACGGCTCATGTTCAGTTGAACTTGCAATCAGACGTTATAAGGTATGCAACAAAGAGCTCTGTTCACACACACACACACTGAAGTGACGTATTTGTATGCATATTTACATTAAAAAGCTTACTGTCAGGATCTTTACTGCAGGATGGTTCTAGAAAACGCTGGAACAGACCTCATCCATGGCAGGCAGCTCCCACCACCGAGCACCTCCCCAGTAGCATTGTTTCTCGCAAGACGTTCTGACAAAAGGACACGGTTCAAACCCAGCTTCTTTTTCCCATTCCAAAGCAGCATCCTGGAAGGGGCTGAACGCAGGCAGGCCAGCACAATGGCAGGGTACAGAGGCAGCCCCTGGTTTGGGGGCACAGGCAGCAACACGCCAAATCCCATACCCCACACTTCTCCTCCTGTAGCCAGCAGGCCCCAAGCCCAACCAGGACCCAGGTATCAGCGCCACGAGCCACAGCCGAGCCTCGGCAGCGCTCCCCGTTCAGCGGGAGGAAAGCCATCTGGATTTCACAGTTCACAACTGGGGCAGGCATTCCAGCACAGGCAGGCTCCCACTGACTTTCACTTTGTTTTCTTTAAAACAGACCAAGTTGCTGTCAGCTTTCCTATGACTTTCTCCCGCTTTAATTTACATCCCATGCTAACTCCACAAGCTTTTTCCACTGGAATAAGCCAGGGAAAGGGTTTTAACCCTGCGGCATTTAAGGAAAACCAATCAAGTTATGCAAGGAGGTTGGGATTATTTCTAGTCTGGGTTTTTTGGTTTTAATATTTTTTAATATATATCTTTAACAAACTTGTAATTTTAATTTTCAGGTTTTATTTGGGCTAAAAATTTGGGCTGTGATTCTGTGAAAACCATTGTTACCAAGTAATAAGAAGGTTAAAGTTGGAATATTGTTGAAATTGGTACTACATTTTTCAGGTCCCAGTCAGGCTTATGGTACAAGACATAGCTCAAGAGGAAATTAGCAGAACAAATATAATCGCTGGTTCATTGGTATAGTAACTATGAGGATGCAAACTATGCTGGCTCCATAATTTAGCACATATCTGTCTCCATACATATACTTGATTTTCTGACGCAAGGAACATTCTCTAATAATTTGGTAAGCAACCTCTGCAGATCAATTCCATTTAGTGTCGTACTATTTTTAAAAGGAATGTCCTTAAATATCCCTGTAATTCCAGCTTTCTCCTAGCATTACTAACTTGGGAAATGGGTGACAGCCTTCTGTGACTTCAGTGGTCACAACAGTTTGGCACAAAACATGATGTTCTTTGCAACCATAAGATCTATCTCGGAATTTACCTGTTTCTTGGGCTTTTGAAAGGAAAAAATTCTGAGCATATCAAATTTAATATCCACTTTAATATAACCAGGTTCCACTTAACATAAAATTGCTTTTTTCACAACCATTTAACCGTCCCCTTTTAAGATAAACTCCCTGGTGAGGTGGATCTGTGCACTGTCAGAGGCAGTCCTGATCCCGGTATTGGTGCCCCCAGAGAGCAACCTGCACTAACAGCGCAATACTTGTGTGTGTTCTCACCTTGGACATAACCTAGGACTTTAGATAAAGCTAGGTGGGAAGACCAAAGAAAAGAATGCAATGAAATGTTTCTAAATAGTATTTTTTTCCAGAGGTTTTTCAAACTCATATTATGGTTTAACCCATAAGCATGAACCTGTATTATCGTAGGCACCTTCAGAGTAGCTCTGAGTCCAAGAAAAGTTTCAAGTTACTGAAATACAGTTGAAAGGATAAAAAATTTTATTCCAAGACAGATTTTTCAGTATCAAATAGGGACTTTAAAAAAAGACTGGCAAATCAAATTGATCCTTTATGCTATATCTAATAACTGTGGTCACTAAACACCAGATTATAATCTTGTTACCATGTTTGAGCTGAAGGCACTCTTGTTTGAAAGATCAGGCTCATGTCCAATCACAATTTTCTGTGTTTCTTATGAGGAAATATAGCAAGTTCCAAGATATATTTAAAAATAAATCCCTGGATCTTCTCTCCACCTAATTTAAAACTTCTTCAATTAAGCTTTGGAGACTTTTACAACAAATCAGATACAAACATTAGGAAAACATAGCAAGTAGGACTCCAGGGATTCTTTTAAAACTCTGCGATGAATAAGAGATGTAGTGTGAAGTTCTGTAATTCCCAAGTGATGGCTTATGAGTTCAAATTGCAAAGTTTCCAAGTAAATATCACTGTAGGCATGACTGCCTAAGAATAGAAGGGAGGCAAGGTCTGTAGGATGTAATAATGTTTAGGAGACTAAATTATACGGCAAAAAATACACAAATTTGGGCACACAGGTCTTTTTTCATGTCATTGAAGAACCACTGAAGAATCCCACAAAAAAACTTTTTTAAAAGGGCTTGCATGCCTGAAATCTTTGTGTTCTTTCTAACTATCTGGTCTAATAAAAGATGGAAAATAACTTTGCCTTAAAAGATTTTGCCACTCTGAACAAACTGGTTACTTGGACAGTGATGTGACGTTCAACCCAATTTGAAATCACTCCCTACTACACCAAACTGTCCAAAAGGAATGCATACATACTTCTACAAAGCTGGTGCACAACCACTGGACAAGATAAGCAGTATACATGCCATTTTTACGTGTTTCACAAGTCACAGGATATCTCAGTGAAGGCACTCAGAAGAAGTGATTAAGTGGACAGTTACCTGTAGTAAATGATAACGTATTCATTTCCTTCAGCAAAAGAAGTAACTAAACTGCATTACAAACATCTAAGCACAGTTGGTGCATCCTTTAATCACCACAAGCATGCCTGCGTGAAAAATATTTGTCAGAAAACTTGAATGAGAAATTTCCATTGAATTATTAAAAGATACATATCGTGGCTTGCTATCCAGTTTGAAACAAAATTGTTTCTGAGTTCTCAGTCTTCTGGTGCTGCTCTCCCATTCCTGCCAGCCATGTTCTCCAGGAGTACCACTGCACCCCAGTACGGTGCTTTTGGGCTAGACACGCACGTATTCTTCCGTACAACAAAAATCCCCCAGTCTGTGAGGGTGCTCTGACCTTGATTCCAGTGAGTGAAACGAGATGTTAATTATTTTGCAGTGCTGAGATATGAACATAGCATCTGTTTGAAGGAACAGTATCTTAGCTCTGGTATAAATGTTAAAAGTATACTCAAAAACACCAAAATACTCTGCATTTGTCACATAAAATTCTTAGCTGACTCATAGAGGGAACACGAGATGCTGTAGGAAGGCCTGCCTTGCTTAGGCTTTATACTGAAAGTGCAAGGATTTCACAGAAGTAGAACAGTTCCTTCAGTCTTTGGTGGCAGCCACTACCCGGGACTATCCATCACAGACTCCTGCTCCGATTCTGCAGTTATGTAATTTCTGCATGGTGATCTGTTCTTATTTATTTTTTTATCCTCCTTCCTGCTGCCTGCTTTTCAAACCACCTAAAACACATCAGCAAAGGGCAGCCCCCCTCAAACTAATGCTGTTGTTTCCTGGTGACTGTATCTTTTTCCATTAAAATAATTAGTCGTACAGGCTTTTTTCCTTAGGGCGAGCCTACCCAGTTAATTATTAAGTAACTGAATTGCTTAACTGCTTGCAGGAACTCTGACCCATCACCAGCCATCATTTGGCCCCAGCGTATTCACGGTGCACGAGCAGCGGGAGGTGCGGACGGCTGCTACCCACGAGGGCAGCAGCACAAGGGACAGGAAAGCTGAACGGCTCTAGGCGAGGTGCAGAGGAGCTATATGGCGATGTAGGTCCTTCACACGCTCGTTTTGGACTTCCACAGATCGTGTAAGATGCCTGCCAGGTCGGGATAGAAGCCCGTTCTGGGCAAGGAAGGGCTTGTTATTTACATAAGGATGCCAAACAGCTCCCTAAGGGAGGATCTAAATGTGAACTCGTTTATGTGAAATGTGAAAACCAACTGTGAACTCACAACGTTGCCATTGCCCTGGAGCTGCGCAGAACAGATGCCTTCTTATTTAGGCATCCCAATATCATCTGCAACCTGGATCTTCTCAGCTGCATGTTCGCAATGAATCAATTACAAAGTCGAAGCATGCAAACAGTAAACTAAGCCGGACTAAATCAACCTTGAACAAGAAATGCACAGTGACTGCTGCGGAATACATTGTGCTTCTTAAAGTCCAGGGACATTCAAACACTGCCAGTAGCACAAAAAGGTACTTCTTTCCTCATTTTTTTTTTTTTTGCACAGCAGGAAACAAGTGAACTTTGAAGTCTCATTTCAGCTCATCCCAGAACAAAGACAACAAAGGTGCTCCATGTGCTGGCATGGGTCATTCTTGCAACCACTGCTTCATCTAGTGAGGACAAGGGCACCCCTCTCTGTGAACCCTAAGCCTGGTTCATATAAAGACTGGTGTTTTCTTATATAAGCCTGCCATTTCCAGAGACTAGCTTATTCTTGCTAGGATTAAGTAGACAGCAAGAAAAACATGCTGCAGTAGACGTTGTCAGCCAATTAAAGTAAAGTGGATCATTGCCCAATACAGATAATAGAAATTGTACAGAATATTGTTCAGATTCCCAAGACAATAAATCTTAGAAGTAATGTCTGAGGTATTGTTTCAGCCCAATAGCCTCCCAAACTTCTCTACAATGAAAGCTAGATTTATTTGGAGCAATGGCCCCTCTCGATTGATTTAAGGGTCTCAAATGTTGAGCCTTGAAGCCTGTCTTGTTATTATTTCTCTCTAATTAATCTATGCTGAAAACAAAAGAAGCAAATCACCAAAATAAAGATGACTGCTAAAAGAGATCGTGCATTGGTACCAGTCATTTTTAAAGTCAACATTAATTCTTCATCATAAAGATGTTTTTATGAGTCTGCAGATACTACTTACAGCCAGGGATTCCACCCTGACCTCTCACTTTGTTTAAATACCACGTACAGTTATAATGGTTTGTCATTTTTCAGTCTCTATTTATTACCTCTGCACGCTGTATCCATAGAAGTCTTTATCTAGTTTCCCAGCTGCGTAGTCCAAATAGAAGTGACATCTTTGAGTGAAGTATTCTAGCAGGAAGAGCTCATTATACGTGCTAAGGGCTAGTTCCTTATAATGTTGCATTAAGACCACATGAGATCTACCTGGAACACATTGACGAGATCTGCTAGCTCTATTAAAATGGTACCATAGTCGGTGAATAATTTCCTGAGACAGGTAAGATTCGAATGGCAATGTATGCAATGCATTTGGAGTAGTCTGAGTTATAATACTAACTGTACCTTATTTCCTTTGGAGAAGCCACAGACAACTCCAGAGCCCCCCAAACCCCAAAGCCTTAAGAAGCACCGTGAAGCAGCAGTTTTTGGTGGAGAGGAACACTGGACCCTTATTTTCATCCGAAAGTCAGAGCAGTTACTTTATTCATCTGTAGAAACACAACCTCCCCCCTACGTTTAATGTCACAAAAATGCTAACTGCTCATGGGGGAAATATTAGATCAATGCTAAAAAACAGCTGGGAAAGACCAGGGGAAACATTGCACAAGATCCACAAGCACTTTGTGGAATATTTAGCTGGCACTTTTCTGGCCTGTTTGTGAGCATTTTCTGATATTTCTGAAGGCATGCTGGGAAAATGGTATGGGAAAATAGCAGTGAAGTAGTAGAGCCATATGAAAAAAATCAACAACAAATAATAATGAAAGAAGCTAATTTATTTCCCAGATAAATCAATGCTAAAGCGGAATTACACTGTCTGTAGCAGTATTTCTTGCTAGGAAAGCACAAGACTAAGCCGTGTGTTATTTCTATAATCAGTTCCCTTCCTTACTATTCCCACCAAGTTAAGGCTTCCAGCTGCAAATGAGAGAGGCATCGCTGTATGCACACATTCCAAGAACTGTGCCAGCATCCTACCTCCCTCTCTCCTGGCCTCTTGTTGACTAAATTCAGTTTTTGCTAATTTTCAAAAGTACAGTCACTGCTTACAAAACTGCTTGCATTCTCTTGTGCGGAACTGAGCAGCACTTGATTCATATTCATTAGTTTTGCACTTATCTCCTCAGATCGTATCACCTGAGAAAGATTTCTTCTCCACAGCTACTTTAAATATAATTATACACCTCTCTTCCCCAACACAAGACCTGCCTCTACCCCTCTCCATTTCCCTCTTTTAAAGTGTTCTGTATAGTTTCACCACTTTCAAAGGTATGCAGACCATATGTTGCAGGCTCCTCTGCTCTACTTTTTCAAGGTCACCTTGATTTTGGTCTCTTATGCAGAAGTTTCAGTGTCTGAGAGCAGACATAGCCTTTGCCTTTGTGGCAGACGTAAGCCAAGAGACCCAGAACTTCTGCAAAATGCCACCAACAGCGTGCAGACAGTTTGAGCATCAACATTTACCATCCAAGGCCCCAGAAGGGTGTATATTCCAGTAAGAAGCCAACCCCTTGAGCAATATAAAAGGCCTGCCAAGGACAGCCAAGTAAAACCAGATGCCGTGGGTTGGAAAGATACAGAATGCACTGGTAGGCAGTGCGAGATGAGAAAACAAGGAAAGGGCAGGGAAAGGAGTGGACAAATAAAGGGAGAGAGAAAAGAGCTCCAAGGAGAGAAGTGACATTTTAGTGCAGTATGAAAAAACATACTACAGGCAGGCTATGCAGGAAAGTCAAGGAGGGCACACGTAAGTGTAAAAGGGAGAAAAGTGCTTTTTAGATATATATGCCCAAATAATTGCTAGCTGTAATACTGTTTCCTACATGAGAAGTAATTTAGCAGTTAGCATCTGTGAGACAAGACCGAATGATCTCAAAAAATGCACGTCTTATCAAACGTTGGGAAAATATGGAAGCGTGAATCGTAGTATTTGACTACATAAAAAAGAAATCTATGTCCTAAGTGTACATTTTACCCTTACATTTGCCACTGGTATGAATGGTGCCATCCTATTTCAATTGGTCTGTCTCCAGTAAATTCCTGATAATGCCCACATGCTAACTTTACACAGCAGGGGTCAATACTGCACTGACTGAGCATAATGCTAAGGGAACGGCAAACGTGTAACTTAAAGAAATTTCAGTAACTTGAAATAATTCCTACCACCAGTTCAGTACACTAACCTTTGCCTTTAGAAAAGCTATAGTCAGATAAATCATTTAACTCTAGCATCAAGGCTGTTACCTTTGGCTTTTTCCATTACTTTCTTTGTTATTCAATGACTTAGTCACTGAAGCCTACTTTGTCAAACTTAATCCATAAAACAACTATTTATATCATGATTTTGTGATTATTTTTCCACAGTCAGTCCAATTTTTTTGTATGAACTTTACTAAATTTATCTTTACATTAGGAAAAAAAAAAAAAAAGTCAATTTCCACAGTGGCTAATGAAAAATGTATTGGAAGATTATTGCAAAATAAAAACACATCTTTAGATAATGCCTGCCTTCAGAACCAAATAAATCCAGTCGTCAGAGACTGGGGCTAAAGGGACAGGCTCTGGAGTTGAAGTTACTTGGGTCTGCAGCAGTATACATCCACTGTGACTGCTTATAGCCAGAAACACAATGCAGAGCAACAAGTGGCTTTATATAAACACGTCTCAGGGAGACACAACCCGTCTGCTCTTCCCATAACGGCTCTCAGCTACGGTTCCGATGAGCAAACGGCAAACAGGGATGGAAAAGCACCTCCCATCCCCAATATACAGCCGGGTAAGTAACAAATGTCAAGAAGGTCCCCACAGCAAATTTTTGAATATGCAGGATGCTGGGTGTCACAGTCATGCTTGTAAATGCTATGAAGTTTTTGCCCTGGCCGTATGTACCATAGGGGAAGTCTCCCTGACTTCATTGCATAAGCTCCTCTCATAAGAACAGTTATTTTAAATAGAGTGTGGAAAATTCTTGTTGTAGTCTTTATAAATGCTGTGTAATGGAAAATGAATTTGCGGAAAACAAAGAGTAGGTATGAGAGCAATCTCCTAATGTCGTCATTGTTACAAAGCAATGTACAAACACACAGCGTTGGCCATTATATTGAAAACAATCATCTGCCTAAAATAGCCTGCAGCAGCAAACAGCTACAGAAAGGGATTTGTTACCAATCATCTAACACTCTGTACTAGTTACTAGTTAGATCTTCTTCCAATATTTAGCAGGCTTCTCTGCAGTTTGGGAGGGAGCCTTTATCCTAAATGAAGTGCCAAGTTTTCAGCCTCCTAGTTGAGCTACAAGTGAAGAACACAAGCTGCAGGAGAGAAGGAAGACCTGTGGAAATGCTACGTAGACCATTTTCAAAATTATATTCCCATTGTGATGTCAATGGAAATTTTCACAGATAAGTATAAAACTGGGGTAATTAATTTTTTGTAACTCATTAATTCTGGATACAGCCATGTATCCAGAATTATTATTTTTTTTTAATCTGGGGTGTGAAACTAAAAGGATTCACCCCTACAACCTCTCAGGAGGAAGGCTTGCTCCAAAGGATGCACACAGTGGGCCTGGGAGATTGGCACCTTAGGACCATGGCTGCCAATCCCACTCACATGCCACGGGTAGGGAAAACTAGTCACATGCTAAGTGTGGAGCACAATCCTCATTTCAAAATTGACTTACTTGCTTATCCACTCCAGTCCTCTGCTCCAAACCAGCCTCTCGCCTCCGATATCAGAAATTTCAGCCTCATGCCTAAGTCCTCCTAAAAACACAAAAATAGGAAAACCGTTCCTTAACGCTCGCGGTGACTTGTCCTTTATACTACTAGACGTGACTGAAAACGTTCAATTTTTATCATAATATCTTTGAAAATTGTCCTTGTTTTGTTTTGCTTAACTAAAGCATAGCATTATCTTTATTATCATCATTAATTTGTTCATTTTCCAGATGAAATATTTTCCTTGTGTTTTTACATAGCATCCTGGGTAACAATACTGTAAAAAAAAACTAGTTGGAAGGAAAAAATATAAGTAACTACCTCAATACAACATTAAGAAAAAAATAAGAAATTGTAAAATAAACTGTCGGCAGTATCTACTCATAAGGATTGGTATCTAACTTCTTACAGCGAGAACAGGTTTGACATTTCAAGGAGCTTTCAGAACATTCTGCCTTTATTTTCCAGTCAGATCTACTATTTATCTCTAAAACTGTTTTGCCGTGAGGCTCACATTCTGTCGCTGGTAAATGAAGCAGAGGCTGCCAAAACATAAAGATACTACTCTTCTTCGTTTTGAAACCTTCGTCAAAGTTCAGAAAAGATCTTAGAAACACCAACTCCACTTTTAAACTGTGCTTGGTCTAAAATGTTAATGTAATTTCAGGGCATACTTAGTATTCTAAAACCACAAGGAAAAAAAAAGAATAAAAGAAAGGATCTGGAAGTTGTCGATCTAGATCAAGACATTTGGAAAACAAAAATGAGGCTAAAACTGAAACAGTTACAAGGGCCACAGAAAATGTTTTGAAAATGTTTCTCATTACAGCTAGACTGCTATGAATATTAACGTTTAACAACATATTTGAACAGAGCTGGTGGCAGCATCTTGTGCAGTAAGATTACACTCAGGGTTGGTGATTCTCAGAGCACAAACACAAAGGTTTCTGATGCTCCACATTTTTGCACTATTAGAAAATTACATGAACCAGCCGTACTGCAGAGGCCTTGGGGGTCCCTGTACCTACTCAGCCTTGCCTCTCAAAACTTTTAGGGCTCCCAAAGGATTCTGATCATGCAAAGTGGAAAAATTCTCCGACCTTCAGGGCAGCGAACCCTTGAAAAACAAATCCTGTTTAAATAAGCGCCTCTTGTCTCCTAGCAGCAAAACTGGGTCTGCTTAATAGATAAGATGTACCTGCTTCCTTCTTCTGAACTGAACGGTTGGTTTCCAGAACACACACAGCTCCCTTCGCTTGCACCATTTTGAAATAAGGGTAAATGTTGACCCATTTTAATGAGAAAAAAACATGTTAGTGTAGACAAACGTACATCAGTCTCAGCCCCGTGTTTTGTGAGAGCGTGTATTTCCACATGAAGCAACACAATACACACTTCACATGCCTGAAAGGGTTTTTTTTGTTCGTTTGTTTTTCTTTAAAACAGTTTGGTTTTCATGCTTCTGCAAAGTAGATTCACAACTCCAGGATGTTCTGGCTTTCTCCGCAATTCCTGCGGTATGGAATCAGCTCCATGTGAAAATCAGCAAGGAAAACTTTACGTTTTGAAAGCTGTAACTTGCACGTAGGGGTTTCCACCATGGCTTAACAGTTGTCTGATTTCAGCACTTCCCTGGCAAGAATGTCACTGATGTAAGATCTCCGAAATACAAACATTGGTTTTTGGGACGAGAGCCCTAGCCATATTCAGGTTTTCTGGTGTGGGAAGCTTCCTACAGACGTCTTCAGTTTATATCGCGTAAAATCTGTGATCTTTCAAGCTCACTATTTCTCCAAAGCGTCATCGTGAAGTTATTGTGCAACTCTGCACAGGCAGAGATAAGCAGTTGGAACACACCACGCAGAAGTCATGTAAAATCTTTTCATGTGAAGTCTTTTAACATTTAAATGATGAAACTTTTCTCAGCTCTCATTCAGCAGCCAAATAAAACTGAATGAAGATTACGTGTAGTAGAGAGCAGCTCTAAACCTTTCCCAGACCACAACAACCCATTTTTGACCTGCACAGGCAATTTGATGCTCATCCTAGCCTGACTGTAGAAGGTTTCTTTTTAAAAAGAGTAAACTTATTTTTTATTACAGTATTTAAAACCATGTACATTAATTCTAATTAATTTTCTAAAATGCACACGATTTTTTTCAAGGAGTACATTCCAGGTACTCACCATATTTGCTCCTTTTCACTGGGCAAACTTTGTCATGCCCTTGCTCTAAATTCTCAAATGCCTGTTACACCTCTCTGCCCACAGCCTCATTTTATCCCAGCTCCGTTCCCAACGAAGTAACTCTTTAAAACCTGCACTTGGTATTTCTCAGTATTGGAACCTCCTTTTTATAAATGCGTGTTGTAAAGCAACATAAATTCCACAGAAAATACAAGAGCCCTGAAACTAAAAGGCTTCTGTAAATGACCACCACCTTCAAAAAGACCTTAAAAAAAAAAAAAAAAAAAAAAAAAAAAAAAAAGCTCAATTAGGATCAAATTAAAGCCCAGAATCCTGTCTCTAAGAGCTCTCAGCTGGGGTTACTCATCTTACACAGAAGATAAGAGCATGGTCTGTTTGCAGGGACTCTCCCCTAGCTCCTGACAATCAGTAATTTGGAAACTTCTGAGACAGAGGCCAGTAACAACAGCTGGGTTCAGCATCCAGAGATGCTCTGCCCCCTTCCTGAACCCACGCAGCGCTTCGGTCTCTACAACACCCTGCAGTAGTGCTCATCAGAGAAAACAACATTCTCCCAACCCTTTTTTCTTCTTTTTTTTTTTTTTTTTCCTGGGGTTCATCTGACCCAGAGTTGAAGAATATTTTACTTAACAGTCTGGGATTTCCAGAAGGCTTCTGTTTTTGAACTAACACATATGTTTTAAATGGGAATTATTCCTTGGCTTATAAAAATTTAAACAGTGCTGTAAATATATAAACAGGGCAGCTGCTTACCTAACAAATAGTGGATGATCACAAAAGCCTGCTTGTCAAATACACCTTGTGCGAGTATTAAGAACTGTTTATTTTGGAAACTGTACAAAAGCATCTTGCAATAATCCTCGGTTGTTGAAGTGGAGAGAACAGAACGCTCCACATTATTCACATTCATTCTGCCAGGATGAAAAGCAAATCCATTTCCATTCCCCTTACAGAAAGTAGGAATATTTTTCACATTTTTAAGAGCAAATGGTTGGATTTAAGGACTTTCAGAAATATAAGAAAATGCGTAGAAAGGCTCTTGGATTTGCCACCTCAATTGGTCCAAAATGCATCCCTGCAAAATGCCACACATTAGTTCTACCTGGCGGGTTCACAACATCCGTGAGCATGGAAGAAAGGAAAAAGATGCTGAGTGATCAGTAGCACTGCAGGACACCCACTCTCCGAGACGCTGGCTGACTCCACTACCGCTGCACCCACTGCACAAACTCCTCCACAACATGCCTTTTAATTACAGCTTGTGTTTTATGTCCCACCCATTACCATCGAGTTAACTACAGGCTGGATTTAAACATTATCATTAGCTACAGCGTGTAAGATGTGCGGAAGGGAATTAGGCATATATAATGACAGGTCTCTCTCTCTAAATGTTTAAATAAGGGAGGAAAAGACAAAGAAATTATATAGTAGTGAATGTGGTGTCTACATCATAATTTGATACCTGCTGCACGTTGTTGTATTGCTGGGGAATTTCAAAGATGAAGCATTTGTGGTCACAGGCCAGAGCAGAGGACTGGATGCTTTCTGGGATGTAGCCTCTGCTGAAATCTGGAATTCTTTTGTAGCTTCAGGCGAGCAGCAGCCACATCTGGGCCTTGGTCATGTACTCAGATCACAGGCTGGCACATAAAAAAGCAACTGCTCACCAAAGCTAGCTCAACATCAAGTGAAGAATGGCCCAGAAAAAGCCATTAAAACACAGCTAATTCTCCCTTACCACACAGAGGAGGGTTCGTAATAAAAAGGACAATAAATGACTTCAAAACTCTCAGATATTGTAGTGGTGAGTTAAGATAACTGTGGACAGAGACTGATTGAATGCGTTTCCTAAAAAGCCCCAGAAATAAGAGCATTATCTTGTATTTCTCTCTCTCCATTTTAATTTAGGAGTGTGTTCTTACAGCCAGCATTCTTCTGGGCCTTGTCATAAATAAAATACAAACATTACTACGACCTTAGTTAGGCGAAGAGATGAGGAGGAGGAAGCAAGTTACAAGATTGGCTCAAATGATACCAGTCTTTCACGTACCTGCCTGAAAACAGCTAGATCTCCAAGGCAGGTAAGTAGCTGCTAATCAGCTACACAAAAGTACGTAAGGAACCTCGTGAAAGGATGTTTGTGTTTCTGCTGGGTGCTATCTTTTACTTCTTACTCAAACATTCCTTCTGGAAGACGGGGATTGATTCAATTTTTTTGGTGCAGCGTGACCTGTTGCTGGTCTACAATTACCTTCTAAGCATCCGCTCTATTGTTCCATCAACCTTCAGCTTGTACCGTGAAATCCTATCTCAACCGCCAAGGCAGAGTCTACCCTCTTATAAAATACTTTGCAAAATACTGCTGAAAAAAAATGAGTTTTGCAGACCTTCCAGAGTTGTCACCGTGTCCATGCTATATAGCAAAGTACAAAAATGACGTGTCCTTGCCCTTCCTATGACGGGCCAGCAAAGTTAAGAGGCAGAGCCTGAAGTCCCAGTAAGAGCTCCCACCCCAGCCCTGCCATGGTGATGGGAGGGCTGACTGAACACGAATGACCTTCCTTGGCCGTGGCGATGTAATTTCAGCCCCTTTGGCAATACACTGGAAACCAAAGCGCCTTTCAGTTTCAAACCTCAGCCTTTGAAAATAACATGAAAGGCTCCTGTGGAGAGACCACTTCTTAATTTTTTTATTTTTTTTTCCAAAGGGGAACTGAAATTTGCCTCCAGTAGGGAAAGCTCCAATTGTGCCTTCTGTGGATAGTGGCAGCAGGGAGAGGGAACTTCAGTTCCCTGTCAGTGTTCCCAGCTCCTGCCCAACTGCACAACTGCAGAGGCCTTCAGGCTTCCACCACATTTGATTTGTAAGTAATCAATTCCTACATAAATGTCCCATTAAAGCCTGTCATAGAATTCAGCGCAGCATCTGCCTAGCCATGACTTCAAATGAAAACGTTATGGAAGTCCTTGCCTGTATTTTCCATCTGAATATTTCTGGAGCTCCAAATAGTGCAAGGAGCCTGGATTCGGACATCACTGAAATCGGTGGAAGCCCTGCCTCTGCCTTTGGCAGGAATAGCCTTGTGCATACTGTACCGACAGCTCTGAAACACTAAGCCTCACCTGCGACAGCACTTTATTATCACTCCTATGTGCTCCAGCACGGTCCTGAGTTCACGAGGCACTTTATAGGCTCACGTAAGGAAGGTGGTGAGATGGCGGCCGCAAGGGACTCCAACCCGGAGCAGGTGTCTCAGAGCAGCTGCTCCAGGAACCACTGCACTGACGGATTGCCCCATCACACAAGGACACAGACAGTGCCTACTAAATGGGCAGCAGCACTCAGGTCGCTTCGTGCACCCTCAGCCCGTGTCGCCTGGGGCTTTATTTCAGACGAGGTGTTCATGGAGAGTAATGGATGCCCTGGCTATGGCTGCCAGAGCGTGGGTGCCATAGCCAGGAGACCAGTGTTCGGCTTTGTGAGGGGTGGAGGACAGGGCACTGTGGCATAGCGAGGGGCACAAACACAGATATTTTATCCCTGAGGCTTGGGGAACACATGGAGGACACCTGGGCACCGCTCGTACCAAATGTGGCACCATAACCGGCAGGTCAGTGAGAGAGGCGCTAACCAGCCTGCAGCATCCAGCTGTTGCTAACTCAGAGACAACAGAAAACGTGCATGCATAAACCCCAATTCCGTCATAATTTTTTTAAAAAGGGGCAAAAATCAGC
>CM021776.1:17692181-17950791 GCA_011076525.1 Nettapus auritus | reverse complement strand
CAGCGGCGGGGCCGGGCCGGGCGCTGCCCGGGAGCGGCGGGGGCAGCGCGGGGTTGTGCCGGGCGTTGTTCCGGGGCTGCTGCAGCGGGTTTCGCGTCCCGTCCCCGCGCTCAGGCTACTTCGGGCGGGCTCACGCCCGTCCATCTATCGAATCGTTGCCGCCGATCGCTCGCTTCCCGGCGGAGCGGAAGGAGGATGGGGTTCGAGCTGGATCGCTTCAGCGGGGACGTGGACCCCGACTTCAAGTGCAACCTGTGCAACAAGGTCCTGGAGGACCCGCTGACCACCCCTTGCGGCCATGTGTTCTGCGCCGGCTGCGTGCTGCCCTGGGTGGTGCAGCAGGGCAGCTGCCCCGTCAACTGCCAGCGCATCTCCACCAAGGAGCTCAACCACGTCCTGCCCCTCAAGAGCCTCATCCTCAAGCTGGACATCAAGTGCGACAACCACGCGCGGGGCTGCGAGGCGGTGGTGCCGCTGCAGCAGCTGGGCGAGCACGCCGAGACGTGCGACTTCTCGCCGGCCAAGTGCCGCAACCGCGGCTGCCGCCAGGTGCTCAACCTGCGCGACGTGGAGGCGCACATGCGGGAGCGCTGCGAGGCGCGGCCGGCCGGGCTGTGCGAGCAGGGCTGCGGCTTGGTGCTCACCCACGGCGAGCGCCGGGCCGGCGGCCACGGCTGCCTGCGGGCCCTGCGAGCCCACGGAGCCGCGCTGCAGGCGCGGGCGGCGGCGCTGGAGAAGGCGCTGAAGAAGGAGGCGCTGCGCGCCGGCAAGCGGGAGCAGTCGCTGCTGTCGCGACTGGCGGCGGCGCAGCTGGAGCTGCAGGTGACGGCGCTGCGCTACCAGAAGCGCTTCACGCAGTACAGCGCCCGCCTCGACGCCCTGGCCCGCGCCCGCGCCGCGTCGCCCGGCAAGGTAAGGGGGGAATGTGCGAGGGGGGGGCTGTCGGGGAGCCCGCCCGCTCTGTCGCGATAGCGGGGGGCGAGGTGCGGAGCCTCCACGCGGGGCCGCGCGCCCCCTCAGGGAGCCTGGAGGGTGCTGGGCCCTCGTGGTGCTGGGCCCTCGTGGTGCTGGGCCCTCGTGGTGCTGAGCTGCCGTGAGGAGGCTCCCCGGGGTCACACTGGGCAGTGGGAGGCAGCCGGGTGAGGCTGTGCCCCCACATCCTCCGACCCCTATGGGGTCCCCCGTGGGGTCCCCCATGCCCCCCGCCAGCCATTTCAGGCTCCGGAACAGCCACGTCGCGGTGCGAGGCTCCCGTCTCACGCTTGGGGTTTTTGCCAGACCCCCGCTGGGTTCTTTACTCGGTTTAGGAGGATAAAAACTGCCTTGATTTCAGGCGGTCAGAAATAAAAGTGTTTATAAAGCGGTCAGAACCAAAAGGCAGAGCTGCTACGGCCCCGAGCTCTGACGGGGACGAGGCTCCCTAGCGAGGGCAGCGCTGGAAGCCAATTCTGTTTTAAATGAAGACATTCGGAGTCCTCCCTGTGACCTGGAATGTGCCAGCACAGACCCAGCAGTATTGTTAGACTGCCTGAGACTGTCAGACATCTGTAGTCACACCTCGAGAAACGCTGGGGCTCCAAAAGCTGTGTGAAGGAAACAAAACTTCAGTTTTCTTTTTTTTTTTCTTTTTTTCTTTTCCCTTAAAGAAGTGCAGGGCCACACAACCCACCGTGTTCTGCTAGCTCCAAGCAGAAAGTATCCCAGTACTGACTGTACTGGTGGAATCGTCCCCTGCATCTCCCCCTCCTCACCTCTGACCTGATGCCAACAGCACACCTCTGTTTGTGCCTGTGTGGCTGGGGTTGGTAATGTTGCTTTTGCGTTTTTTAGCTCCATAACAGCAGCTGAGCACGCTTTAGCACGAGAGGCGCTGCTGCAAAACGTTGCAAGTGTGCAGGGAAGATAGTTTCCAGCCATACTTTTTATCAAATGTATGGACACAGCTGCCCAAGACGCCTGCGCTGGTTTCCAGCCGCGTTACAAAAGGCTGTTATGCAGCTTTCTGAGGCAGTGCCTGATCTGAAGAAAGCTGGAAGGTGTCATGTCACCACAGCCTTGTGGTCTAGCGGTCAATCAATTACATGTCTTTCACAGCATTTCGGGCAGCTTTCCAACACCAACAGCTTTAGTCTGCCCAGCTCCCAGAGAAGTACAATCAGGAAACTTGCATCTTTGTGCACCGGAGAGTTTTTTAAAAGACCCTTGGTAATCACCTAGCGCAGGGGATGCTTTACCAATTTGTGGATATGGCTCGCTTCCAAGTTTTGACTCGGGGGTTATTTTCTCAGAGGCGCTAGCACAGGCTGTGCGGTGCAGGATGCAGATTATAAACACTCAGCGGGGCGTTATGTGCTTGCCTAAGGATTAGGTCTCTCAATGCCGGGATTACACATATGGTAATACAGAATAACAGATTTCAGTTTCAGAAGTGATTGCTTATTCAGAGCATGCAGCGCCATTGCTATCGTTATTTTACCGTCGTCGATATTCGTACTTCGTAGGTTCTGTTAAAAACTGTAATTGTTTGTTCCCTGTTGACACACAAACCTGGCACTGATGAACTGAGTTCGTTGGCTAAATATGACGATTCCAGAACTCAACGTAGGATGTTCTGGGTTCTCTGTAGGCAAAGAAGAAAGATCTTCTGACCTACCTGATGGGCGGTTGCTTGTTGCTGCAGACATAGAGCCAGTCTAGAATAAATCAGAGGGCGTATGCCCTAGTCAAAACAGACAAAGTGCCCACTTACAGTTCTGTTTAAATGCTTAGGTACAGGGGAAACATGATAGTGATGGATGTAAGGCCATTTCCATCATGAAGGACCCAAACTTGTGGTCTTTTGGCTGGGGCAACTGTTTTTGAGCAACTTCAGAAAGCCAGGTCTGGGTTTGTTTTAGCATAGACTCCCTTTGTAGTACCAGATGAATCACTTTGCTTTTTTATGCTTCCATCTCCCATTTCTGAAGTGAGTTTATAACAGTGCCACAACTATATAAAGACACATAAACTATATATTTTATATACACAGAGAGAGTTATCTGAAAATACCTCACAATTTTGTAAATCCATTAAACGGTTAGATTTGCATTAAGTGATTCCAGTTGCGTTTTCCACAAGTACTCCTCCCCATCTTCTTAGCCACTGAGGGAATGCTTTAATTTACTGGATGTCTGATCCGTTTTCTTGTTCCAAAAGACGAGTTTGAAGGTTTATTTAGGGGGCAACTTGACTCCTTGGTTGAGAGGTGAGGCTTGTTGTGGGCAAGCTTGAGGAGGGAGTGGTAGGGAAGGCAGTGTGTCTTTCTCAAAATTAGTGTTGCCTTTGATCAGCCCTGTCAATCCTGAAACATCAAAGTCTAAATAAGCAAGAAAAACCTCATGCTATTCAAACAATGCTTAATCCTTGCTGAAACATACCTCTGTTCACACCTATTGATAAGCAGATCTAGTCGGTCCTTTATGTACACAGCCATCAAAGTCCTTCGGGAAGAAGTGAGTAGGGGGGAATCAAAACCAATTTACGGAGCTGGTTCCAGCCCTGGGGAGAGCAGATGGCACAGCGCGGTGTAAAGGCCGTACGTGGCAATGTCCGCTCTCAGGATGGCATTTTAAACTGTACAGATGTCAACCTACAAAGGACAAGTAGAGGCTTTAAGGCCTGCCAAAGCAAGATGTTAAAGTCTGGTCTCAGGCCCTTTAGCTTTCCTGATGACCAAAGGCAGGGACAGACTTCCAGTAAGTACGTCAGACAGATACGGGAACCAGTTCGCGATCTGGTGTTTAGGACCCGAGGTTTAATGCCTCCATGGAGGTGGCAACACAAGTTCTGATTGCGTAAAAGCCAAACGAAGCCCTTTAAAACAAGATTGCATTTTTTCTCAGGCTGTCCCCAAGCAGGCTCAGCTGGGCTTCGGTCAATAAACAAGGAGCTGAAGTGCTTCCTGTAACAGGCAGCACGGCTTCGCCACGCGATTACCAAACAGACCAGCCTTCCAATCAAGGAAGGAAAAGGCAGCTTATTAGCGCCGCATTACCCGGCTGGGAAGCACAGTCATCTCAAGAATTACTTCTTAAGAGTCCTGCTCGGCCACGGGAACACACTGTGCCGGTAACCCTTGGGTTTGCTGCAGAGGCAGGCGCGGAGCAGGGCTGGGTACAGGCCGCGGCATCTCCAGTTCCTCACTGCTTTATGGTTGCTGCACTGGAAGGCCAGATACAGCAGAGGAGAAAAGAAAGGCAGAGCCCAAGACATTGCTAAGACTGAGAGGTGAATCTGCAAAAGTTACCAAGCATTGGAGCAATGTGCTGCTGCCTGCCCTGTGCCTGGGTGAGTTAGCCCAGATGGCAGAGTTATCGCTGGGCAGTGACGTGGGGCTGTGCAGCCAGAGAGGACAGAGACACTGAACAAACCTGTCAGGACTGACTGGAAAATTTCTTAAAACCCCCCTCATTTTACAGGAGTGCTTCAGAAAGGCACTGCATTAGGGTGGGCTTTTCCCACAACCAGTTCGCGATTCAAACTGATTCAAACCTACCCGCTTTAGTACTTGTTCTGCTAGATGTACACCATCAAATCAGAGCCACGTAAGGAAGCTTTAATGAAAGCATTCAGCCTTAATTACAGAAAGTGTCTTGAGAGCAACGTTGTAATTGTTTCTTGATTGTTCTAATTGATTTGCCTTCTTAAAAAGGCCTGAGAGGGAAAGCCAACAGTGACACTAGCATGTCCTTTTCCTTCAAATGCTGAATTACCAGGCCCTGAAAGTGGCCTCCGAGGACTGGAAATCTGCTTCTTGAAATCCTGCCTCACGTCTGGGTTTGAAGACTTGCAGGGCAGTAGCCTTTACTTCATTTTCCAGTCCTCCTTTGGGTACCTGATTCTTACTGATGCGGGACGTAGGCAAATTCAAATAAAATTGGTCGGAATGCATTCCTGTTTCTCTGTAACAGGTCCATGTCTGCCTAAGGGACGTACAGGAAAGATAAGATCAGAAACTGACAAGAAAGTTGCAAACCAAAATTTCAGGTGGAGGCCACTGGTACAGCAACCCCCTGGTGGAGCCCTGGGCTCTGGTCAGCGGAGCTCTGCTGGTTTACACCGGGAGGGAACTGGCCTTCGTTATCACCCCCAAATCTGAGAGTAATTCGGTAATCCAGGATCGCTTTGACAGTTTTTTGAGTTTAATTGACATTAGTATTTAATTGGCAACTTCAAATTGATACGTTAGAAGAAAAATGCACAAACTAGAAACATCTGCATCAAATTACAGTGTAACTGTTGCAATTTTTGTCATTAATCAGTTATGAAAACCAGACTCGTAAGATAACTTCCTCAAACTTTGTGTTTGTAACTTTTTCACCCTTTTCATAAAAGAAATAAAAAAAAAATCTTGGAGGTAGCATTGGTAGTGGCTTACTGTTGTATAGGTTTGTAGTGTAGTGTTATGATGGCCACTTGATTGCGATTGAAATTAGCGGATTGTGAGGATTTAGTTGTATTCAATAGTTCATGTACTAAAGTTTGTCTTAGTGAGACTTACAGACCTTGAGTATCATCACAGTGTCACAAAGGACATTTTTGTGTACATTTTTATAGAAGTTGTACTCTACATGAGCAAATGTGCAGTTAGGAGCAAGCTTGGGTAGGACAGGATAACAGAGCACAGCCACTCTGATATTACCAATCTGTCCTGTCTGTCTTTGTGGTGCATTTTTTGCCTAATCAGAGAACTGTTCACTGCAGAATTTCATTTTTTAGGGAATTACCATAATGATTTTCAGTCCTGGAGGATTTCTGTTTTGCTGGTGTTAAAATTCGCTAGTGTTTTTTTTTCCAAAGAAAAAGGTATTAGAAATCTCTTCACAGCAGGCACTATGGACAGCCATTAACATCATAGGCCTTTTGCAGAATTTGTAGCAGTTTTCTTTAAAGCTGTTTTCCAGAACTCACCAGAGAATTGCTGTTGTATAGCAGTTCATATTTGATGCTTTTTCAAACAGTGTACTGCAGCTAGCACTGGAGAGAAACAACAAAAATGCAGTCTTTCAGACACCCTCAAGCACTGGAAAAGTCAAGAATCCAACTACTGGAAACATGGAGCATTTTACATAACACATCACGTATGACTGGGTCAAGTAGTTGCAGGAACAGTATTGCATATAAATATCTTCTGTTGCTGTTAAGTGTCTCTGTGGATCTCAATAAAAAATACGCATAAATCTCAGAGGGCGGCTTTCGCAGAGGCGCACCACGGCAGAGGCCGGAGCGCTCCTGCAGATGTGGTTGTCTCCAAACTTCATGGGAAAAGAAAGTAACAAAGCAACCCAGCAGACCCGGATGGAAGTGTTATCTGCCTTGCTCACCGATGCACGCAAATGTCTTGAATACGTTTATCTGTTCTTTGCAGGGCGAGGAAACCAAAGCGCTGACTCTTGTCCTTCATCGTGACTCAGGCTCTCTTGGATTTAATATTATTGGTGGCCGACCATGCGTGGTATGTTAATTGTTAAAATATGTTTGCCCTTTCCAGTTGGGAAAAGCACGTAGGTCAACACTTAGAGGAAAAATGCTGCTGACAAGCATTTGGTTCTCTTGGGATTCTTTCAGAGCAAATTTTATGGTCAGAGTTGTATTGGAAGTGTATGATGGCTGTTACGGCTGTACTGTCTCTTCCCTCACAGCACATTTAATCTTGCACGTGGCCACCGCTAGGAACACTAATGTAGGTGGAGTGTAACTCCCCAAACGGGGAACCACTTGGTATCTCCTTCTCAGACCATTCCTCTTTGAAGATAGCGCACAAGTTCAGGACCTGCAGCTTTGGGCCCTTTACAGTTCATTAGGAAAACATTACTCTCCTCTCCACACAAGATTAAGCAGCCCTCTGTGCAGGTGAAGGGATGTAACTTAACCAACCTACTATTGAATTCCCCAATTCCAGCAGATGTTTCCTGCACCACACACTCACTAATGTATTTTTTCTTGATGCTTGTTGGCCAGGGCTGCTGCATATGACTTTAATTAGATCAAGGAGTGGATTATACCTTGTCCTAGTAATTGCGAAAGTATTAAGAAGTACTTCTTGGCCTCTTGGAAATGTGACATTAATCACGATTTATTCCTAGTAAATTCACTTGAAAGTTATTCTTTATAGTCAACGTCTTTCAATTACTTTTCTGAGACACGGTTCTGTACCCATAGAAGCTGATTTCTCAGTACACAAAATATGGAGACCCCTTGTTAGGTGGAAGTTGTTTTCCACAGTTTTATTTGTAAGCCTCCAGAGGAAGAGCTGTGCAGCTAAAAATAAAAATGCACCGCTGCCTTACGTTTGATGTGCAAGCAGGCTGCCGTCTCACTGGATTTTACATTAAGAATAATTATAATGACAGTTACTACCGAGCTGGCCTAAGTCAGAGGAAAATGATTACCATGCAGCTAATGAACCTAATGAAAGTCCATTCCTGGTTGTACAGTTTTTCAGAATGGGAGTATCAGGTGTTCTCATTAGCACAAATAACCCCATATTAAGACATCCCTAAGAATATTTCTTCTAAATTGCATACACCGTTATGACACAGACAAGTTGTAGCTGAGGGAAAATTTGAGTTAGCTCAAGGTACAATATTGTATTTTTCTTTTCCTTCCTAAAGGACAATCAAGACGGTTCATCCAGCGAAGGAATTTTTGTATCGAAAATAGTCGACACAGGGCCTGCTGCTAAGGAAGGAGGGCTGCAAATTCATGACAGGATTATTGAGGTATGCGAATACACTGTCCAGTCTCTTTTAATAGTATGAGTTCCATGTCAGGGCTTCGAATGGCATGATGGTTTAGTGTGGGATTGGGAGAAATGCACCATGGTAAACACTGTCTAGAAGACATGTCTGTTAAAATATGCTTGACTTGACTCAGTGCTGACCTTTATGGCTTTAGGTATAGTCCTTACCTAAATATAGAAACCAGATTATGGATGGTATGTGCATGTCCTGACTTTCTGAGGAGCTAGCATCTATCTGGTATGCCATAGATATTTCTTTTTAAAGCTATTGGAAACTTGTAAGTTATTTAGTTAAAACCATATGTGAAATAGCTGTAGCGTAAACCATGATTTTATTTATCTTGGTTTCTAAGACCAAGGATAATAAATGTTTTGAACAGTTAGAAAAAATCTACTCTGAAGTTTCCATAGGGTTTATTGTAAACCTGTCTGAGTAACTCCCATAACATTGTTTGTAAGTCCTTCTATTATTCAGGTTGCAGTCTGAATTTCTTCTCATTTTGCCAAAGTCTTGACCGCAATAAAAAGGCCTTTCTGTGAAAGAGATGGTTGCTTGAAATGTTTGTCGTAACTTGCAGTGAGTAAATTTCTTTTTTTGAGAGAGAAGGAAAGGTTAGTTTTCATGAAATGCAGCTGATTGTGAGTCAGTTTCCATTGTTTAGCTTTTTACAGTTAGGAAAAGTATTCTTCACTGCCTTATTTTTGTAGGCTGGAGAAACGTTGAGAGTCTATTGTTCAAAAAGATAAGTGCAGTGTTTGTTGCCAAGGATATCATGGAACAGCCAGTTTCTCTAAGTAATGGAATTCCATTGCTCTTATGTTTTGCAAATGAGCAATAAACAGCTGTTAAGGATTTTCTGTTGGCAGGAGACAATGTGTATTTGCTATTTTCTGTACTGTTATGGTAAATTGCATTCACAATTTAGTAAGGATATAAAATATTAATTAAGTTTCTTCATATGGAAAAGAGTGGAGCCACAGTAGCAGAACTATAAAAAGATAAGAAGCTGAGCTGTGAAATGATCCAGAGTTGCTTAGACTACATATATGATATAACAGTTCTGAAAAGGTCTGGACAATTTTGTGAGAACTATGCAATTTTGTTTGAACTGAGAATTTTCCCATAGGCATACGTTTCCCTAAAGCATATTTGAAAAGCTGACATCTGTTTTTGAAGCAGTCTTTGGTCACACAAGTAAGACGACCATGAAAAACAAAACTTTGGAAAAATCAAATACCCCAAAGTTAGGAGATGTCTTGGTCTCTTTGTGCAAGCTCAGCCCAGTCTGCTTGAGCACGAGCACTGTAACTCAGGCTGGAACTGCAGGCGTGCAGCATTTTGTCCGTAGGATTTGGCAGGGGAGAACAGGGACGGCTGACCTCCACGGGCTCTACAACGTCTGCTCTCTTGCAAGGGACCTCCCTCCTTACTGCTTTTCTTTGCTCCATTTTTCCACAAGTTCAGCATTTGGCAGTGGTAGCACAGGGCAGGCTAAGCAGCTAAATACTGCTGGTACGGCCACTAGGAACCTGAGAAGAACGCAGAGGAAAGCAGGCAGGGTGGGATTTCATGCTGTTCTTCTGTGACTCTTCTCGAGTGCTGTGATGCCTTTATGAGTAGCATTTGTGCAGGCTCTTTCCCTCAATTCATAGTTACATTTTCAGGTAAGAGAAAACTCCAGAATAAATACAAGGGGAATCTGTCATGTTTGTAACACACCAAAGGTAGTAAGAAGCCTTGTGCAGGAGCCACTGTGTTGACAACTCTTGTTGTGCTGCCACAAATGCATTTTCATATGAACTCTTCTCACCTTGAAATATCTGCAAAATACTGATGAAATATTAGCAAAATTACTGAATTGTTGACCTTGGGAGCATGAGTTTGGATTAGGAATGTCATCTTGAAGCAAATCTCTGCGTGGTGCCCAGCTGATGTGTTCTGGTTCCTGCGTGGAATACTGTGTGTGTTCTATCTGGGATCTTAAAAAGCCCTAAAAATATGTGCACTGGGGACATCTGGACCTGAAAAGAACTGTTTCTTTCTGTACTCTGTGCAATTTGTATTTATTGCACTTTATCTAACTCTAGTCCAGGTAAGGAAAAAAGAGGATACCTCCTGCACCACGACATTTAAATCAGCTTTATCATACTATTAATTATATTAGATAATTTAAATACCCTGTAAGCTTTCTAGATGAAAACTCCATGGTATCCAGTGATAACGTCCTTCTAGAGGCAAATGTTTTTATAACCTTTCCAAAACCAAACTTTATAACCCAAGTTTGAGTCTGGCAGTTCAACTGAAAAATCATTTACAGATACAGGAGTAACTGGCAAGATATAGCTGTGGACCCAGCTGGAATTCGGCATAGAGAGTAGAGCGTACTAGTGGGTCACGTTTGCTTTCAGAAGCATGAAGGATGGTAAAGAAACATAACTTCTAACTATCTAGAACAGAGTTTGGCTGTCAGGGACATATGTGACTTGCTCATTTCATATTACAGTTGTAAGTATCACCGCTGTGATTTTAAATAGACCCTTACACAAAGAACTCTTACTCCAGCATAAGCTGCTGAGCATAACATCTCCAAAATTAATTCCAGAATCCACGACAGCGAACTTAAAATGCAGTAAAATGTAAGTTACTTGATTTCCTTTTGAAAATGTTTCTCTATAGTACATCTTCCAGTAGATGCGTTTTGGAGGATGTATAAAAAGAGCATTGTTTCTCATTTTTACAACTGTCAAAACATTTCTTATTACTTAGCAGGATTAGGCAGTATAAAATTTAGACGCATGGTGCTGTTTATAGCTGATAGCAAACGCTGCTTGCAGATTCTATCCCCCTGACAAATTGATACTGAGATAAACTTTGAATTATGTCTGAGATAGTTTTTAAACATTTTCCCACTGTAATGTGGGTTTGGATTTCCCTCTTTATACCTTTTAAAAGGTTAAATGCAAAGAAGTAAATCAAGTTCAAGAATTGTCTTGAATTTTCAGTAAAAGCATTTTTTTTTGGCCCTTTGTATATCACTAACATAAGCAGTGCCACTGCGAGGTGTGTTCCTACTGCGAAATGACATACATCATCCAGATGAATGATGCATGCTTCGTGCTACTCAGCCTGCAGAGCATGCAACAGAAATAAAATCTTTTCCCTTGCACTTAATTTTACTAAATCTGTTAAATAATGAAGACATTAAGTGTTTACATAGGACTACGAAGAATGCATTATGGCTATTAACTGTTTAATTATTTCCCTTCGCTGTTTTATAATATCATCCTTATTTTGAAAATGGGTAATCTGAGGTATACAGGAAAATGTCTTGAGAAGCTCTTGTCAGGTCAGGGTTAAAGACTCAGATCCCAGTCTATTCATTATTGCTTTATGTAAACCAACGCTTTGTACCTATGTCTGTTTCCAGGTCTTTCACAATTACTGTAGAAGCAAAGAAATAATGATATTATGAGACTCTCTGATTCAACTGCAGGTTTTTCATGTACTGCTGACTTACACACTTCAAAGCAAACAGCTGATTTAATCCCTTACTAGTAATTTACGGAATTATTGTTAAGATGTTCCATAGCAAATGGCTGTATTAAAACCATGCTGAAACTATTGATTTAATGCAGAGGAATTACTGTTCTCACAGATTACATTTTTGTCAGGGTAACAAAATGGTCCTAATTTCCTCTTATAACAGAAGTTGGTTCAAGTCCCAGACATGAATGAGTCCTCTACGCAGCTGCCTGGCATTTCTTAAGACAAAATTAGATTTCCAGAGTTTTTATTTTTAAGCACATCAGCTCTGAAAGATTATAAATTAAATATGGCATTCTCTTCTAACTAGTAAACTTGTTTGTTTAGCTTCAGGACTGTTTAGAAAGAAGGAGACTCTTGAAATGCTGACCGCTTGCCACCTTAAAACGTTTTAAGTACAATTAAGTTACTGTTGAGGTAGTATAAACTGTCATAGCTGCACTGAAACCTCCAGGATTTATGCCACCTGGGACTCGCCCACTGTTTCATGCTGCTCACAGGAAGGATCATTAGTTTAGGAGTTGAGAACATGTCTTAGTGCATTTGATTGATTTTCCCCAAAGCACACTCATTTGCTACAAATTATAGGCTGCTTTTCTATTGCGTGGATTTCTTCACAGGTTACACACAGGAACAATGAAACTTTTTAGCAAATGTTCTACTGTATACTTGCAATTAAAATTTACAATTTGCTCTGGGTTCTCCATTTGCCCTGTGGCATATAGGCTGCTTTAGCAGAGCCACTTTCTGCTCACATGAGGTGGCTTTTGGCAAACCGTGCATGGTTTCTGAGTTAACAGCACAGTCTCTGAAATCCAAGTTAGCACAGAGAAAGCACATCGGCCAGGCAGGAAGGGCAAGGAGAGGAGCGCTCACAGGAGCGTGGCGTACGTTTCCGTGTCGGTGAAATATAGATGCTGAGAAAGATCCGCTGCTTTGAAATGGAGCAAGTGGAGAAACATCTCATGTGGTCTGCCAGTATGTGATGGGGTCTAGTTTTTCCATGCAGCTGAGTCTCTCGACTGATTCTGTGTTGCCAGCCCAGCTTTCTTGCTACCAGCAGTTCAGTTGTCCCTAAGCAGTACACCCAGCTCAACTTATCACTGCTCACAGGAGACTTCCACAAACAATTAGTAAATAAAATTGTTAACTGAACACGGCCTTCAATTTCTCATTTGCTGGGGAGCAATTATTAAACTGGTGTGATTTTAATATGGTAAACCTATGCCTGTAGTTACTTAGAGAAATCATACTGATAGGCAGAGAGGTTAAACAACTTTTTTCATCGTTGTGAATGGCAGAGTTCAGCTCTGCAAACAAGATTTACTATGCAGATACATACACTTACTTGGTAATTAATTTTCTGGAAGAAGACGTTTTCAGACAGCAACTTAAAATTGAATGTTCGTGTTCCTGCCAGGACATGCAAGAACACTGGAGAATTTGTGGAGAGGGAACACAACGGGGCAGCGAGTGCAGCTGTAGCAAAGCCAGCTTTTTTTGGAGATCGTACTCCTGGAAGATTTTCCAAGCCCTTTGTCCGTATCTGTTAATGGTATCACGAAGCGGCATTACGTCTGTGCTAAAACATAGGTCTTGCAGCTTGGTCACTGCTAAAAGGGAGTAATAATAACCTTAAGAGGAAAATGTAAATGAAAACAGAAGGTCTTGGTTAATCGCTGCATTTTTTCATCTCAAACGCATTTGCTTGATTCCACCCCAGCGCTCCAGCCTGAGCTGTGGCAGGGAGGTGGGGAAGCAGGGGGATGAGCCAGACAGCGAACAGAGCGAACTGAAGAGGTGTAACAGATATTTATGCTAAATACAGAACTGCTGTCCTTCCCCCGGACAAGAAAAAAGAAATCCATTGGATGGGATGAAAATCTAAAGTGGAGCATAGAAACAACTGTTTCTAGTCATAGAGACCTCTGGGCCCTGTCTCTTCAATGAAGCAGAGCTGTAGTTCTAAGCACATTTCACATTGTAACCTCTGAAAAAGTCCTGCACCTTCCCCTCAGATATCCCCACCATTTTATTGCCTTCCTGTCACTCGAAGCCCACAGCATGCCAGCCCTAACATTAAATTATCCAAAAAAGCTCCATAAGCTCAGGCATAGACCCCTCCGTGTCATACTTTAAATTAACAGGATTACACCATCCGTGCTCCTTTCTGCCTTTGAGAAAAACACCAGCACTACGGTAGCTTTCCAAAACTCTTTAAAAACCAAACAGCTTAAGGCCCAGATTGTACAGCACCTGCCCCATGCCCTACAGTTTTTTGCTCTGTTTATCAACTTGCTTGGTATTTCAAGGATCAGAATTCAGAAAGGAAACACAAAGAGCCTTGATAGCTCCCAGGCCTTTCACACCTCTGGACTTGCACAGGCAACTCACATGTTGCAGATCACAAGGCTCACCAAGCAGCTCCTCCGTTCTCCCCCAGTTGTATTCCCCATTTCCCAGTAAACCAATCCACACTTGGGATGGTTTCACACCAATAACATCTCGCACTGGAGACAAGCCTGGAGCATCACCTCGTGGGCCACAGGAGCCGTGGTGATGCTGCACACCCACGTTGGGCCAAGACACATGCACCGAGGAAAAACTTGAGAGATCCAGATTTTGGCCTTATAAACAACCAACCTTTCAAAGTGAAATATAGCTGTTTCATATTCTCTTTAGCTGAGCACACAGCAACATGTCAAACTCCAACAGCTCTTTTAGAAGAATGTACATAGAGCATGTAACAATAAGACAATTTAATCTTTTCACATGTGGTACAATTTTTTTTGCATTTCAAATCATCTCCTGCTCGGTTTTCCGCATTTGAAGCCAAACTGTCATGATTAACTGTTAAATTTTATTTTTAGATTTCTGAATGCTCCGAGTCTTTTTAGAGAAAACACACAGAATGTCCTATCAACTATTTTCACACATTTTGTTCATATCACAATAATTGAGCAATCAGATGCAATCATCCCTAATTTAGGACATACGTACTACATTACCATGTCAATTGTACTAACAGATAGGCACAAATGGAGAGCAAATTAACTGGAAAAAAAGCAAGCTCAGACCATTGCTATTCAAAATGCACTCAAGTAAAATTTGTATAACTATTCATTTGGAATTAAAAGAAAAATGAAATTTGTCCAGCAAAAATTAATAAAGCAGAATGTGCAAGGGTGACCAGATCTGTGACCAGATCTTCCCAAGAATCCTGAATCTAGAGTGCTGATCCAGCAGCTCTAACCCAGTTTATACTGGTGGTACTGGTGGTGGGGGGGGGGGTTCTTCAGAACAAGATTGCTTCATGCAAACCTGCCCATGTCGCATTCAGCCTCACTTACCTGTTTTTCACAATAAGACACTTCCTCTTTTTCCCCCCACACATATAACATGGAAATTGAAATAAAACCCTGGAATCTGTTCTGGTAACAAACACAGCACGAAGTTGCTTCTGAACAATGGCATTTGTAGTGTTTAAACACGATTTGTACTGCTTGATAGTAAACAAAACATCTTCCACTATGAGGTATGGTTTTAGTTTTGTTCCCTCTTACTCATGATTTACACCATGAAAAGTTTAAAACTGTTCACAAGTAGCTGCAGTTTTGTGCTTTAAACACTAAGAGGTGACAACTTATCAGTACTGTGATACCAATTCCAGCATTGTTGAATGCTTTTCACATGTTTTGATATTTCAAATAGTATAAATTTACTATTTTATTTTCCACTACAAAGTGCAACGACAGGACTTGTCAGGTTTTTAGAGCTGCATCCAGAACCCCAGTATATTATCCAGTTTACTTTTGATTCATTTACTAGCAGTACAAAATTTATCCTGTTTAAACTGGGGCATGACCGGTCTTTTTATCATAATGAATTTTATCTGGAAGCACTTGTCTTTAGTCTATTTTTTTTCTTTCTGCCAAAATCCCAATAACTTTTGGACAAGTGTGCAACGCTGACAGCAAGTAAAAGCTCTGGTGATCAAGTCTGGCCCGCGTTCCCATTTAATTTATGCACAGATTTTCAAAGAGGTGACCCACAGGAACTCAGCCCTATAAAATATCACAGGGATACGGGGAATTTTGAAGCCCCATCTTCAAGTTTATCACAGAAATCTCGCCTCCCAGGAGCAGGGAGTGGCTGAGGCTGGAGAGGACCTCTGCAGCTCCTCCCGTCCAAGCCCCGTGCTCAGAGCAGGGTCAGCTCCCTCCTCAGGAGGATGAAAGCACGAACACATTGTACCTATGAATAGTCCTTCTGGGCCGTGGCGTTGAGCAGGAATTTGAGCTGAAAACTAGTAAACATCATGTCTGATTGACTGGATGAGCATGAGAAAGAAACCAGCAACAGGAAGGGAGAGTGAAAATATTTCCTAAATCATTTGGAAAAAAAGAATTTAGTGTGTTTTCATCTCTCTCAATTCTGCAGGCTTCCCAGCTCAGGAAGGCTTAGTTTATTTCTTAAAAGGTCTTGCTTATAAAGCAGACCTTTCTCTGGCTCTGGCCAGCTCTAATAAAAATTAGCAGTAACTTTAGCAGCTGCCATACCACATGACTGCTTGGAATTGCATAACTTTTTTCCTTCTAAAGGAGCACACAAAGAGATCATCTGATCCCCTCCCTTGCAATGTGCTCTGTGAAGTATATTTCTCTAACTTGATTTCTAAACAAAAATCTTTTTCTTCTTTCCTTTAACAGTCCTCTCTTTTAAAGACCCAAATCTGGCCGTAAATAGTAACGAGCCCTAGGCAGAGCTTTCTTGAGTGAAGCCCATTAATAAATAGGGTGATTTATTTATTTTTTTTTGCTACTTGAACCGTTCATCAATAACAAGGCATGTCATGGGCAAAAGCTAATGTCAGCCTCACAACATTCAAAGAAATATTTTGTCGTGGAAACTGTGGCTTGTTAGGGCTGGTGGTGTTTCTGGGAGTCTGCTTTTGGATGGAGATACACTGTGGTTTGACAAGGAGAAGATAATAGAAAGAAAAGACTCAGAAAAGACTCCTATGGCCATAACAGATGTAAACCGAACACAGACTGTTGGCTCAGCCCGCATCCCATTTAATTCGCTGGAAATCCCAGAGTATTTAACCTGATCCACAAATACAGAACAGTTGGAAGTTTAAATTACTCTTCCTGTGTGGCATGTGGAAATGGACCATTGTTTTCTGGCTAATTGGTTTTCCCTCTAGCAAAAAGGGAAAAAAAAAAATTAAATGCTGAGTTAGTGCAGCAGCGTGGGACTGCTTATGCAGACTGCTGCGGAGCGTAAAAGGGGGAACGGATCCCAGAGCAGACGGCATGCTGCTCCGCTCGAAGATGCGGGCTGACCTGCTGGGTAGTGGATAACAGTGGCCAAGGCCTTGGCTTTGCTCCTTTCCTCCACGACGGGACTTTCTGCTGACCCCGCTGGGTGTAGGGCAGGCACATCGGTGCCGTTCAGTCACACCAAACAAGAGCTTCCTGACACCACAGTTCTCTCACAAACATTTAGGAGCTTTACTTCTCTATAAAGAAACGCCTGATGGACTTACAGAAGCCTCTAAGCCTATGTACTGTGCATAGAAGTTTGTAATCATTTGCCAAAACCTAAGAAGAAATAACCCCCTTTCCTGCACAGGGCTTTTCCTGATGCAGATTTCTCACAAAGAAAAAGACATCCTTGTTTTATGAGGAGACCTCACCGACTGCATATTTTTGTCTCACCTTCAGTGCATTCAGAATTAAGGCTAACATCCATATCTTTAAGAAAAGGAAAGGAAATCTCTTGTCTATAGTTAGAAAGCATTAAATCATTCAGTGTTCTTTGAAAAGACTGCAAACTCTTTAAAGCTTAGTTCATCCCAAATGTGAACACGCAAAAGCAAGGCAATGGTAATGTCACAGAATATGAGATGTTGCTAAAAATAATGGGCAAGTTCTCATGCGAGGGAGCCCTGGGACCTGCACTTGACAAGGGCACCGTCACTGCCTTGCACCACTTAGATCCCTTTCCCCACCGGAGCTGAAGCCTGCACCACAGGCTTGCAATGAAAATTACATAAATTCAGTTCTTTACTTTTGCATTTTCCCATTTTCTCTGCCAGCAGAACTTTCCTTTTCCTGCTAGTTTGTCAAGAATCCCTAGCTCTTTCTTCAGAGTAAAAGTTTTGGCACCTCTCGTAACAGACACAAGACCAGCTAGCTTCTAAAAGCATTTCCTCAGCAGTGGTAAGCATCAAACAGTTTGGAACAAAGCAACGAGCAGTCTTCAGATGCAGTTACAGTTGATAAACGTCCTGCTAGCAACTCTTGTTTTAATCTGAAAGTTCACACACCCAACTCTGATTCCTTCCCGCATCTGAAGGAGCCAGTACATACCGATGCCTTATTTTTTAATAAAACCTTTCATTGTTTTCCCTTCCTTTTGGCCTCCCTCTTTTCTCTTGCTTTGTAGGCAGCTTCCTTTGCGGCAGGGGAATTGCTGTTTCTATTACAAACCTTTCTCTAGCAACTGGAACCTTTTCTCTCCGTTTCAGCCAGTTTTACCCCCTGCTGGTAATTAAAATATTGTCTGGCTTTGCGTCACATTCACTAAAAAGCAAGTTTGTTTGCCCTCTGTATGGATTTCACATTGCAGAAGACTTCTGCAGACTTTCAGAGCTGCTGACTTGAAGCAAGTAATAAACAAAGGAATGAGCAGGGGTGTCAGAGAGGGATAGATAATACCTTCGCCTCCTGTCAGGCCTAGCAAATCTCCACGTTTTATAGACTATTAGAGGCTACTTTCACTGGGCCGATGCTGTGCATTTCTGCTATGGTTTTCCCAGCTGCCCTTCCACAGACACTGCTGCAGTGAGATACCTGAATTGCTTAGATTTATGAGAAGCATTTTAGTAACGTATCTCATGCAGAAGTAGGGAAGTTTGGGGGGTTGGGAGGCTCATTGAGACACTGAGAAGTTTGTTGGATGAAATGAATTTCATGCATAAGCCAAGAAATCAGGAAAAGCAGCATCCCTGACAGTCTCCTCTGCGTTTGCGTGACTTGCTCTTAGCCAGCACTGGTCTCTTGACGAGGCTTTATGCTTCTTTCTGCATAATGAGTTATAATGTGAATAGCTTTATAGAACAAAGGAACCAAAACCCCACAGTAAAGGCCAAGATGATACATATATCCCTAATGCTGTCCCTTTGCCCTGAATAATAGTTGACTAAAAATAATTTCTTTACTATTGGTGTATTCCATACCCTGAGGTTCTCTAAGAATAATTTCTTTACTATTGGTTTATTCCATACCCCGAGGTTCTGTTCCATATGAACAAGGATTGCAGTCTGGCCCATTTTGCTTGTGTCCGATTGCAACCCTTCAATTGCCCTCCTTTAAAAAAGCTTTGAAAAAAACATAAGCCCAAAAGCTTTTAACTACTTAAAAAGTGTTTTCCAGCAGTTTCAGGAAGAAATGCAATTATCATGGATGCTTAATTAAAGTGAGCTGTCAATGAAGTGATAAACCATGTAGGATTTACTTATTCTTGTAGGAAAATGCAAATTAAGGCTGTAAATGGAGGTCTTGGGAAAGGTCTCGACCGCTTTCTGCCACCGGACTAACAATCACACTTAGTCATATTCTCAGGCAATCAGATGTACAACTTTTCCAGGGAAATTTAGTGCTATAGGAATAACTATATACATACACCATCAAACAGATGCTAAAACAATAAATGCCTTTGTTTATATCCATTGTTGATACAATACCCAATCAGTTAACTTTAAGTCACAACATTTCAAACCATGCAAGTCCTTTCCCAAAGGAAACTGTCTTTAAAGTAGCCCAGAGATAGTAGGATGGTATTTTAAAAGCTGACAAAAATCAAAAGACAAATCCTGGCCTGAAAGTACAGGCACATTGCCCAGTGCATTTGATCTCCTCTAGGGCAGGAGTCGTGGCCAGCTGAAGTCAGTGGTGAAGATTCCACTGAGGGAGGTTTTGGACCGAGTGGAGATCCATAATGAGGTTATGCCCACTTGCAGTAGTGAGTTTACAAGAATTGATGGCCACATCTGTCCTAATCTGATGATAAAAAGATCTAGAAGTATTCATTCTGTTACTGTAAGTTTGATGCAAGTGTATAGTACAGCCTGTAAGTGAATAGGAATCCATTGGGATAAAAATGAGCATTAGCATAAGCTGTCTACTGCAGGGAAAAAACTGAACCTGTATGGGAACGCTTAACTTTAAGTATGGAATTTGCTTTACTAAAGCCAAAGGGACTACTCATCTGCTTAAAATTAGGCATATACATTAGAATAAGAAAAAAAGGGGTCTTAGTACTCAAGAGTGTCAGTCTACAAGCATATGAAAACAATCAACAAATGGCATATCCACTGATACAGGAGACAAATTCATCTTACATTTCCTTTTATTATGTAAAACCTTAGCTAGTCACTCAAGAATCCAAATTACAGTATTTATGATACTTGAGGAAGAATTTTATAAAGCAAATTGTTGCTTAACTCCTTTATAACCACCCAATTATTATAAACTGCTTGAGTTTGGCTTCCTTCAGTCTGTAACATCTAGCTTAGCTAGCAGATTCCTAACTGCTTTTACTCCCCAGAGAAACTAAATTTCTGACACAAGATAGTGAACCACCACATGATGATGTTTTTGTTGCAGATAACTACGTATTTACAGTAAAAATGCAGTATTGGCTTTCAGTCTGTAAATATTTTTTCCATGTTCACAACATTTTTGTTACAGTACACTTCTATTCCTTGCTTTACATTTTTTACCATTAATTCTGAAGTAGATACAGGATTGGAACCTGAAATGACGACTTGACAACCACTGACTTCTACCACTATTTGTGATTTAGAGACATCATACTTGGTATATTGAGTGTTTGAGTCGTTTAAAATGGCTTTTCTCAGAAAGAAGAAAACAGGTGGTGGTGGTTTTTGTGTGTCACAATAGGTTTATTATGTAAAAGCTTATGGTTCAGCTCCACAGGTACAAGTTTCCTTTTCGCTAGATGTACAGATTAGACAAATTCTAGATCAATTCCAAAGTTAGTTTGTTGAAAAAACCTTTATTGCTGTTGTCACATAGCCATTTTGTCATCTGAATAGCCTCCAGATTAAAGGATACTGTTATATTTTAGAAAATGTAACATTTAGGGCATTAAAAGGACTAAGTGTGTCTTTAAATCAAAAGCAAGCCTGATTTTTGTTTTCCTTTATCCTTTACCATGTCAGACAGAGGATTTCCTACCATTGCTTGTGAAAAGAAAGCTGGGGCTGGAATTAGAAAGGAAAGCATAAAACTAATTGTTTGATGGTTTAATGTTACAGACCACCTACTCTGAGAAGGCTGAGAGTTTGTTAAATTGAAATTCTAAAGAATAAAAAAGCTAAAGACCAGCAACAAACAAATAGGTAATACTTAGCAGAAAGTTAGAGGAACAATAAAGTAATATAATTGCATTTTGTTAGTAGCTTGGTTCTTAACTTTACGTGTAAGAAGATATAAAGGTAAAGGAGTCAGAGGAAAAGTGGCTAAATCCATCTCCCATCTTGTGGGCTTCCACTGTAATGCTATTCAGATTAAGTTTATTTTCTAAATAATATAATGAAAGATTTCATAGAGCTGATACATTTAATATTCCTAGCAATCTTGTGATAAGAGCTCTTATTCAGATGTTGCTTTAATTCCTTTATTTTACCATTAAGAGAGGAGATTATATAGTAAGCGTGCAAGGAAAGAGAATTAAAGATGTGTGTATCCCAAGAGGTGGCTTTTTTTAGAGAAAAAAAAAGAAAGCACAAGGCAAGATTTTTGTAGTTATTTTGGGAACTCAATTTACTTTAAAAGTATTTTACTTGGATAAAATGTGGAAGTTAGCTACAAAGAATAGACGGATCCTTCAGTGCATTGCATACAGTTTGAGAAAATTTAATTCTCATCCTCCTTATAAAACTTGAAAACATCTTGAATGCAATTAAATGTAATATTTACTTTTGGGTGAAATATTGCCTTATTTAGTCACTCTTAAATAGCTTACTTTAGGGGCACTGTTCAGCACTTAGCTTCTTTGTTGCCTATGAGGATTTTAAACATGAAAAGAGATTTCATCAAAATCGGACAACCTGGTTGCACAGCTATACATTGTTATGGACTACCCAGCTCAAAGCCAGCACGACCACAGATAAGTTTACAGGAGTTTAGCTTAGTGTAAGTGAAAAACTTTAAACAATGAAGAAGTTAAAAATCTGTCAGCTGAAGTTTAATTTTACCCTGAATATTTTCCAGAGACAACAGTTACATTGCACTGCTATTTGTCTGGCTCTTTGGCTTCCCAGATGATAACATTGTATAGGAATTCACATGGAGCGGGCTAAAGCCTTTCATTCCCAAACGCATTTATCTTTGCCTCGATCACTCGGGAGCCTTGCAGCACAAGCGCAGGAGGCCAGGAGATACGTCCTACGTGCTGCAAAGCTGCAAGAAGCCGAGCAGCCTTCCTGCTTTGGTAAACCTGGGAGCAAGGTAGCCTTTAGTCCTGCTCTCTTCTTTTGGGGCGAGTCTGAATCGATCTATTGTTTTGTCAAAGGACAGCTGCAGAGGACATGAGAGAAGTTGAATTGAGAAAGATGGAACTAGGAGTCGTCTTGGTCCACAGATGTTTGTGGCAGCAGCTCCCTGCAGACATCAGTGATTAGCTCTCAAAGGCCGATGGATTCAGTAAAGCAGAGCAATGCCACGTACATTTTAACAGGTGCCGGGGAAGCTTTCTCACCTCGCACACTTAAACCCAAGCAAAATTTTGGTTATGACCTGACACAACCATTTTCCCCCCCTATCAGCAGAGAAAGAATTTCACATCAGCAGCTGCCGGGCAGGCTGACACTGCCTTTCCTCTCCAGGTGGGGAGTGTTATTGTTTCCAGTGCCCCTTTTAGAGACCTCTCACACAGAGCCTGGGGATGTGGAAAGACACTGGAAGCTAGTCTGAATCCTTGCAACAGGTGGTTAGAGTCAAACCGCACTGCATAAAAGTTGTATTCCTTCCAAGACTTCCATTTTAGCTGCATGAATTATGTCTTGTGTAGCTAGATAGGAGTCTCAGTAAGTTGCACTCAATTTTCATGTGCTTTTTATAGCAAGCAACCAGGACAAATGTTAGTTTAGTTTTCTGCTTCAAAATCCACATGGACAAACAAACAGCTCATCTAATATGCAATAGCAGCTCAATAGCTGTTTGACTTACTTAAGCTTTAAAGTACATTTCGTCAAGCCCATAGGACAAAAGTTCTTTCCACTTGAAAGACGTTCAGCTTGCACTTGGGCAGTTAAAAGGTTGCTAATGATAGAGCTGGATGAGCCATCACCTCATACAGCTGGTAACTAACAGTTAGCAAGGCATTATATGGACTTCTTTTCTTTGTATTTGCATCAAAGAAAGTTATTTCATGGCCTGGTGCGATGCAGATGATTTTTTAAAGCACAGTTCCCATGTCTGTTGGCTCTATTCTTCCTCTGAATGGGACCAGAATTTGGGCCCCAAGATGCAGCAAGAGCACAAGCATTGTATAAAAGCTGAACCAAGTGTGCCTCTCAGCTCCACAGCATCAGAATGGTCTCACGCATTTCCATTCCTATTTCTTAAACGTAACAAAAGGCATCAGAGACCTTCAAGTACAAAGGGGGTTCATGGCTCTCATTTACAGTGTCCCGTCAGTTCTGAAACAGAGCTCAACCCTGAAATCTTTATCAGCAGAGTTGTGCTTATTTAGGTAATTGTTTGCATAGCAATGCCTGCATGGAGTACTTTTAGTGCCTTCACACGTTCTGTGCTGCAGTCAGCATGGGGTCATACTGACACTATTTTTCCCCACAGTAAGAGGCCTTAGAAGACCAAAGGAAAATGATCAAACATGGTGATAACAAGAACCTACTAAAACTAATTGTTACTACTACCAGTACTAAACAGAGAAGTTAGTTGAGTGTCATCAACAAAACAGACTTTAGCAACAGAAGGTAAATAATGCAAGGCTGTTCTACATAAGCACCAAATACCTGACAGTTTTACAACTGGCTTGTTATTTCCAACAACTGCTGCATTAGGATAAAGAGCATTTGCTCTTTCCATTTCTGGCCTTCTCACATCCTCAAAACTACTCATGCCTGGAGGATGTGCTAAGGAACCGAGGCTTTGTGTTAATTCCACTTTGTCCTCTGAAAGGCTATTTACTCATTCAGCTCTCACAGTCGATCCCAAAGGTTTATTTAAGCAGTTCACCAGAAAGAAAAGGAGGCTGTCCATTAAGGAAGGGGCTTGTATTGGCTTCAGTGGGCTTATTTCGCATGTAATCAGGACTAATTTTTTCTCTTTGCACCACAGAGGGTAGGCATCTTCTGCCCTACCCAACCTTTAACCCACAGTATGAAAGTCGCATGAGATCCAAGGCTGTAGGTCATCTTTTATTGTTACCACCCTCGTAATGCCTGGGGATCCAAACTGAAACTGAATCCCCGATGGCAATAGTGCCATCTCCAAAAACATGCAGTACAAATACTCAAAATGCACAGAAAAAATAAAGAGAAGTTTTAACATCACTGCCACCAGGGAACCAAGACACAGGGGGTACCTCACCCGACTTCATGGGTAAGTCAGATGTGGATCCCAGGCCTTTCAGCCCAGCAAGGTACTTAACCACTATGGTACTGTTTATGTTGAACTAGCCAAGGGAGAGTTTAGGGAAGCTTCACCTCTAATGTAACCAGCTGAGCCTATACTGAAGTATACATGTCTACACTACAGTTTTGGGCTATGCTCAGATTAACATTTTAACAGATTTTAAGTCAGAAGCGTTGCAGCAGCAGCATGAAGTGACAGAAATGATCAGATAGAAAAGTTATCCAAGCTGATTTTATTACTGGACAAAATAGTCTGTGGGATTTTACTAATCATTAAAATAAAAATCAGCTACCCTGAGACTAAGAAGAACTTAAGTCTGAGAAAAATAGGAGTCTTTATGGCTTCCTTAGCCATAGCTACACCACCTGCAGTTATACACCATATGAACAAGCAGTACCTAGACTTCCACGATGAATAGAAAGCACCCTAAGTGAGAAATTACTTAACTCCAATCTTGATTTGCTATATTTGACCATTTCTATCAGCAATTAATACCCTTCTGAAAAAGAGCAACGTGTGAATCAGTTCACAGATAAAGCATTCATTTTTGGTATACTTAAGGCTCCCAGGGGGAGATTTGAGTGTTCGAGGAATGTAGGGTGGGGTAGACCGTGGCTTCTCTTCAGCCCATGATATTAGATTAGCCCCAAATTACTGGTCCTGCTGCCATTTTTAGTGATTTGGTATCGGCAGCTACAGACTCTTCTGAGATAAGTCGAGGGCATGTAGGCTCTGAAGGGTTCTCATTCTGGTGCAGGACTATATCAGTCTGGCAGCTGTTGCTTTGATTGAAAAGGTATGCTGACAGTTCAGGGCAAGCTCCAACAAATGGCACCAGCTTCTGAAAAATGCACTTTTAACAGAACTACCCCCAAAAGAGTGTTTAAGGGTTTCAGTGTTATGTCTAACATTTGTGCTGAAACATGAGTTTTTACAGTGCAAAATGAACCAACATTAAAATGCTTGTAGAAATATTTAGGGATGTATAATAAACAGTAAACCATTACTCGGTGAGGACCTGTTGAGATATATAATCTATAGCACTCACACATTATTGCTAGCTTTAACCAAAGATAGTACACTTACAGAGTAAGAAGTATTCATACTTGAGAAGGCAGCTTGCAGAAGAGTGACAAGATGGCAGCTAAAACACACACAAATCCAGGGCCTGAAGTTCCTAACTAGTCCCCCATTCTGGGACAGATACTGGTTCCCAGAGAGCAGAACCCAGCTGAGAAATTGAGATCCAGCCCAGACACTTCTACAAGTCTGGGAGTCATTAAATTGAAGCCTAACTCTCAGACCATCTCAGCAATTTTCAAGCACAGAAGAAACCATTATTTCAGATAAATTTCCCCATGGGCCATACTCTCCACTACTGTGCCCCTTGTGTGGTCATTTTATTTAATGTGAAAAGCATGTAAAACAATTGTTCTCACTGATGGTGTTTCACACTACTGTAATTTATGTGACTGCACACAGTACAGGGTAGGAGGAGAGAGACCCAAAGGAGATGGAAAATCTGTGCGGAGAAGATGCTGTTGGATTTTCTGCCCCTGGATACTTCACCTTTTTGTCTCACAATTAAACCCAACAATTTACACTCATGCTGTTTTGCAGCATTGGAAAAACACTTATTCAGTGTTTTGACTTGAGTCACTCTAAAACCTTGGAGCTGACTCATGACTCCGGTCTGCCTGCTAATAATAGCACGGACGGAGCTAGACATCATATCTTCAAAGGTCTCTTCGAAGATCTGTATATATAGCAAGTCTAAACTGTAAGGACTTACTACCATTCCTGCATGATAGCTGGAAATGCCATCCTAAACTGGGGGGCAGAAAGCCACCTATTTCATTTTAACTTTTTTTTGAAAAAGCGTTTTTGGAGGTGGCACATCTGAAACTGGTGTCAGAGGGAGGACAGATGCTGCTGTGGGGTCATAGAAGTAACCTGGGGTCGGAGCATCCCAGAAGCAGTGTTATCCGACAGAGATGCATCTGGGCAGCTGTCATGGGTTTCTCCAAGACACAAAGAGAATCAGGAATAGAGATGGAGGCTCAACTGAATTTTGAATACCCAGATCCCAGCTACTTTCCTTTCTGACAAATTCAAGATATTTTCTATTTTAAATAATTTCATATGGTAGCATTACATTCAGAACTTTCCAATCCATTTTACCCCAAACTATTAGGCAATCATTGAACAAGGAGTCAAGGCAACAAATTCAGGTTAAAACTTCCTTTTGGGTCATTTTTCCCCTCCTTCATTGTGCTGAAATCATCACTTCCAGGGTGATTTTGACTCAGGTACTTTCACATCATACTTGGTGAATGCAAAGAGTGCACGTGCAGGCAGTTACCATGGCTTTGCAGAGATATGGCTATAAGTAACTTGGGGTAACAAGCAGATAAACTCCAGACCCTAGCTTTCAGTGAGAAGTTTTACAGTCTGCTGCTAGCCCCACCATCAGTTCTTCAAGCTTATGAGCAGCAAAAACTGTGCCCCTTGTTCTCAGTGGGTAAAAAGGGAAAACAAGGCATCTGTTCACAAGTTTTAAGTAGTGCTTTGACTTTAGGAAATATCTGTTAAACCAGGTATAATTTTGTAAAGAGTATGTATTATGAACATTAAGATACATGGAGAGAGATGGTTTACTTACTATTAATTGTATGACCAAGGTTACATGGAAAAAAATTAGTGTGAGTATATGCAATTGCAGGACATTTACAGTAAACTGATGCAATTGTGTTGCTCAAATATTCTCCCTAAAATCCTAATTACTAACAGGTTAAGTGTAGAAAAAACTTGCAAATGGGACTTGATTAATGCCAAAAAATCCCCCTAGAGTACCACATGTCGTCATATCAAATGATTCACGCTGAATTCTAGTGCCTGAAGGAAACCGCCTGTAGGTGCTGTCGCTGTAAGGGACAAAGACAGGACTATCCTATATCCTATTTACTCATCACAAAATCACTCCCTCGTTCCTTTCACACAAAGTTCCCCAGGTCACTGGGAAACTAAAAGTATCTAACAGCAGAGATGCGAGTCTTCAAGTGTGACTGAGGATTGCTGTTTTCCATGACAGTATTTGAAATATAGACATCTGTTAAACATGCAGTTTCAGCCATGTGTAAATTAATATGAATTCAGAATTAGTGCACCTGAATTAAATAGAGTTACATTAAATCTTGATGAGTTCATATTTGTATTCCATTAAATGTGACTTCATAGTTTTCCCCCCAAAATTGAGATAAGATTTGTAGTCCCTGTTGTTGAAACACTGCAACAAGTCACAAGGAGACTGAAAATCAGTTTTCTAAAAATGTGAGAATTCCATTTTTCTTTGAGCTTGTTTCACTGTTTCAAGCCTTTCTCCTTGTCATGAGGGCTAGAATTCTTGTGGTGAAAGCTGGTGCTCCCACTCAAGACCACCATTCTTAGAAGCAAGGCCTTAAAAGAGAAACAGGAACTTTTGAGGAGGCCGGAGGGCTTGTAGGTCTGAGCGAGGCCTCTGAGGTACGGCTCAAGCAGTCTGCTTTGGTAAGGGAGAGACAGACAGATGGACATCAGGACAGACTTCACCCATGATAGGCAGAGGGGTACCCAGGTCAGTGCCCAGACAGATCTCATCTTTGTGTACTGAGCCTGCATGATGTGCGTGGGTGCCAAGGGGGTTGTCATCCACAGATGCACTGTTATCAAAACTAGGGATTCACCAGAAATATGGTAAAGAAGCTAAGAGGTTTCTTTATCCATTAGAGGTTTCTATACCATAAAGTGGAGTGTAGGAGAGGGTTGCCCATCCCTATCACTGCCTGCGTGAATCTCATGTTGACTGCAGAGTAGCTCCTTCCCTTAAACACAAGGGGCATCGGCAGGGATATAAGTGACAGGTCCAAAAGGAGGAGAAGGAGTAATTCTGCCACCTTACTTCTGTGTGCATAGTCCATGAAAGTTATGTGGTCTGAATCCGCTGTTGAGGTTTCTGTGCCCCATTTCCCTGAGCTAAGTACGGCCAGGCAAATCAATTTGCCCGTGTGACTTCCATGCTGTTTGGGGATTTCTGTTATGTACATCCACACGCATAATTTTAACCCATATCATTTATCTTGTTGGGCCCCTAATCTTGGTGATATCTCAGACATTTCAATAAACACAGTGAACACTTTTTCCCCCACTCTAAATGTATAAACTCTTCTTGAGCCATCACTGCTTTGCTGCTGAGTGGCAATATGAACTGCTAAGCACCAAATACTGTCCACAGCTTGCAGACCTACCAGATACTCTCATGAAGCTATCACTTTCAGGAGGTACAGCAGATAAAAACAAAGCTATACTGCTGAATTTAAAGTATATAACCAATTTTCAGTGCAAACATTCAAAGATATAATGAAAAGCTGCTGTAACAACAGCTCTCCCTGCCTAACTACTGTTAGGGGGTTGAATATGCCATTTGTAAGGTTTAAATTGCTTTTGCAGTCAAGTGTTATAATCCATTAGTGATAAGAAAAGGTATTTGTCTATCAGTCGTGGTTTACTACATTCCTTGTATTAGAAACAATTTAGTCTCTTAGGTGAACCCAGTGCAGGAAATTGTTTAGAGAGAGTCTGGCTGCAGAGCTGGAAAAATAGAGTAGTTAGTGCTCCCTTCCCCCAGCAGTAACATGATGTGTAACCCAACAGTGACAGCGAACAACTTAACCTTTCAGTTTTGCACAGAGCAGCAGTGCATACTTTTAGTAAAAGTATTTCAACTGCTTCACTCATAACTCCTCCTAAGCAAAGCTGTGTTGAAAAAGCTGTGCTTTTCAACTCTTCCTGGAGTTTTTTCTTTAAGAATAGTTAAGTTTCTGCTTTGCTTTCTGTTAATCACGTTAATTGATGATTTTAGATACTATCATTACTCTTACAACAAACAAATCTTAAGTCTCCGGACAAATGGAGGAAAAGTAAGATTTGGTTCTTGTAAATGGAAATTGCAACTTCTCTGTAAAAATAAGCTTTCAGATCAGATTTGCTACCAACCGCATTGCTTTCCTTTGGGTTTTGAAATAGTGCTTGCTAAATGTTATCGGCTTTGCATGTTTGGCTAACCATTAGTAGGGAATCAGTACGTTTCCTAGGGTTTCTTTTTCCTCTATAAAGATGCTGACAAATGTTGCAACAGCTCTCTAACATATGATCTAACACAGTAAAGCATGACATATTACATATCACAGACTCATCGAAATCAGAGATGGGAAAAGTATATCAGATGATAACATCAGCCCCATATGGGCACTGAACTGGTATACAAATAATCTTGGCCACTGCCTTGTATCCTGTTTATCAGTGTCTGATAGCAGAATGCAGAATTAGAAAATAGATTTGGATCCATAACATACTGCATGTGTACAAAACAAGATTTTCCAAAATTTTAAAAACTAATAATTCAAAGGCACTGCAACCTCAAGTCTGATTGTAATGTAATCATCCCCATATATGTTTATTATTACAAATAAATTTCATTTTTGAGAAGGAGTAGGTCTCACAGGAAAGCAGGTCAGCAGCCTGTTAGAGTCTGGTCTCAAACTATGAGACCCCAAAGCAGCCTTCCTGTGGGATTTAAGAGCTGCGGCTGTTCCAACAAATTCAAGATGTGTCAACAAAAGCTTAGCACCTAGACAAAAGGTGCAGTCATTGGACCGGACAACACTTGATACTGTACATAGGATCTCTATTCTACTGTTTTAAATAATCCATGCCAAGTACAAGGTTTTTAGGTTTCAAGATGCTCACTGTTTGCCGGCAGTCTTTGCTTTGTCCCACAAAACACCCGAATTCCATTTTTGGCAGAGGAATTGGAACACGAATACTGCAGAGAAGTCAGCTCTCCCAGTTAGTGCATTTGGCAGGAGGGGCTCTGAACCAGAAGGCAGGCTGGCTATACCTCCCAGAGAGGTATGGTTTACAATCTTAGGAAAGCAAGCAGTGAAGGAGGAAATACAACAAAATGCTTGATTCAGGATTTACTTGTTTATCGGGAGCGCTGCACAACTTAAACTACCAAGTTCTGAAGAGCAGTCTGCCAGCACCACATCTTCCTGACAAAGGCGAGGCATCTAGCCATGTGGTGATAGCCTATTATTCACAGCAAATAATCACATTAATACTGGATTCTTTCTTGTGGAAAGCATTTGGAAATCATACATTATCATTAGCACAAATGTTTCCTGATATCCCACTGCCAGCGTGCTTCTAGCAGAGCCTGCGAGCAGCAGCGAGGCTTTTAGCGACCGTGCTGCCTGCAGCTGAGTGGGAGGGCACCAGTGCCACAGCATCTGAGCAGGTCAGATTTCTCTTATGGTTTTAATCTGTGTTCATCTGACAGTGATTCTGGCTTGTTTGCATTGAATGTAACCATATGTTCTGTTTTCAACAACATGAAAAAGTAAGGGCACTGTTCGTAAGCTGAAAGGCCTCAACAGAGAGCGAAAGGATAGCACTGCATGTGCGCCACCATTACTTCTTGATCTTCAAAGGCTGGCTTAGATTTACTGCATCTGTCAATCATCTCCAAGCACTTACTCCATTTTTCCCTCTCTGCAAGTCACATCCATCAAACCTACTTCTGTCAAGCAGACAGTAAAAGGCATCAGCCCCTCTAAAGGGCCTCTCAGGCTGAAAGCAAAACAAGCACCTGATAATCCACTGGCAACGCTGCGGGATATAAATATACCTGCAGTCCATCAGGTCAGCCACAGGGAAGCTAAAGGCTGAAACCCCAGGCTGCTCTTCCCAGCCTGGTCAAAATGTGCACCTTGTACATTTCAAGTTCTCCTCAAACGGGAAAGGTCTCTCCAGACCGAAGGCCCAAACCCTGCAGGACAGGACTCCTGGAGCCATCTGATGGCACAGTTTCCACTCAACTTTGGATTATGTTTTAATCTCACATCCTGCTTCACACAAAGGCTGAGTGGGATTGGGTGCTTACCTGAACAGATACATATCCTGTGTTGTTTAGCTGTAAATCGGAATTCTGTTCAGTTTTAGGCCGTAAATATTGTTGTATGAAATAGTAACTATAGGAGGGCAGACTTCAGGCTCCGTGTTGTAAACACTGTCAGATGCAGAAAATAGTTTCTGGTTTTTATACAAGGTATTAGACTATCAAGATGTGATTACAAGGCATACGTTTTTCTGGAAGCCTATTTATATGCAGCTGAACACTGCTTTTGATTCATGAAGCTCCTTTTTTTTTTTTTAATACAAAATGCAGTTTGGCAAGTTTTAGCACTTAGTTAACTAATTCCCACCAGAAATACTGAAAGCATGGTTTCCATTTATAGCAAAATGGATTAAGCTGATTTAGAAATACAGTATGTTGACAGTACTATTTAAAAGCATATGGACAATTTGCTCCTTTCTTCTTCACGACAAAAATGAGTGGTAACCATCAAATGCTGTGCATCAGAATACTGTCCCCTCTCTTTTGTGAAGATCGGCATAATCTCTTCCAGTTGTAAAGCAGAATCCAAAGCAGCCTGATTTCTTGGTCCTCACTATCCTCAAAAGTCACTGAGGCACATGCAGCCCTTCCTAGGCGAAGTTAGTGGAAATCTGTGTGAAGTTCTACAGAACATGCCTGTGACTGGTAAAATGGTTCAAAACACTAAATATTAGTTAATTGTAAATATTTGGTTATCTTTTTCTATTAATTGCAAGAGTTTACACTAGCATAACTCCAAGCTTCAAGAGATCTATGGCAATGTAAAACCGATGAAAAAGGAGAAGAATTAAGTTTTGTTTGTTATTAGCATAGGCCCTGTTAGAGCCTCTATAATTAAGTATCCTATTTATGCTTTCTGGTACAAGTCTCTCACAGAATCCTGTAGTAGAACAGAAAATCCCAGAATAAGAGACATGTGCACCCTTGTCTCTGCCTGTGCCACCTGCTAATCCTGAAGTCAGAGGTCTGTGACCTCTGTAGTTCATCCACAGCACAGCTCTAACTATAAGCAGCAGTGCAGGGAAAGCTGCCACTGTGCCAGTCCTCTTGGGCTGCTAGGTGACATCTACCAAAGGAAACATATGGTAGTGAAGCTCCCTGTGTTCATATAGGCACTTGAAAAGAAGGTATCAGAACAAGAAATCATGCTATGGGACGTTTAGATTTGTCTCAGTCTGCACAATTCTGTATAAATAGAGCCCAAGAAAAATATAATACACCATGGAGCAGGAGAGTAAAGGAAAGAAGTGGGAAGATCAATGAGCAAAGCCATGTAACAAGTCCTGTCCTCAAGCGTAGCAGTGAGCAGGAATATTTTTATTTACAGTAAGTGCACTGAGCTGGAAAATACAAATCCTCTGACTTCCCACAAGCAGGGAATGAAAGCATTTTCAGCTGAATTCAGTGAAGCTGTGTGCCTGCATGGTCTGACACTCAGCTCGGTCTGTAGTCACTGTTCATTTGCTGATTGCACTATAAGCATCCTATGCTGACAATCAGCATCCTAACGTTCACACTGCCCACTTCTCATGGAAGAAGAAGAGTCAAGTTCAGGTCTGTATTAATAAAGATTAGTCTGGTTGCGGTCAAAGTTCTGAAGACCCTCAAATGCTTGCATGACTGTCCCCAGTTAATGCATTTGTTGACTAGATACATTACATTAACTTTTAATTATATTTATATACATCAAAATGGTTGTGTACACATTTTGAAAGATTTTCAGAACCACCTTTTTATGATTTAGTGCCTTCACAAACAGATGCATACATCTAGATTTGAAGTATCTTACCCTTAGGAGGTTTAAAAAATATAATCATGCCACATTTTTGAGAAAAAGCCATTCCTATTCTGGGATCTCATTGCACTCAGCTTTGCTATGGATACAACAATGTCTCCAGGGCTAAGTGCATTGAAATTATTGTAATCCAATTGTGCTGAAATATTTAAGGGAGTTTGTTGCTGTAAGAACATTCCATTTGACTCAATCAAGACACAGCCAGAATGTTTTCAGAAATAAAAATGATGGCTTTTATCCAACTTCTGTGAAAGCAAGTGGCAAGGCTATCATGTTTAAGTCAGGGTTGGATTGGACTCTGCATTGCACTGCCTGGTTCATGTAACAGTTGTTAGTGTTGAACAAAATGATTTACCAATTTTAACAGCAGCTTACACAAGGTATGTGGCTACATACAATAATCAGCTGGTTTACCCTGCCAGGTAGGTATCTGAGAAAAGCACGGAAGGTCACATTTCAGTCTTAGCTTTCATTAACTGCCTGACATGCTGTACTTGCAATCTAGCTTTTATCACTTGTGTAGTATTTCATCCTACTGTTGGCTAAACATACTCCCCTACATGTGTTGTATTACTCATTAATTTAAAAGCATGTAAGATACAAAATTTGTGTAATTCCATGCAAGTCACTTCAGGTTTTTCAGAATTTTAAGACTTAGAGAAACTGATTGCATTCACTTTTCTAGCATATAAAGCTCCTGTCAAGTAACGCAGATCAGAACTTCTCATTTTAAGTTCCATATGTGCTGAGGAACAGGTTTGCTTAATCTCACAGGTAAACACCCCAGTTTCAGCATATGATGGGATTTACACCACTAGCAATTTTTATTGATCATGGTAGCCTGATAAAACCCTGCTAGTGCACATCCTACCAGGGCATAGTTTGACATCTTTAAGTAGTTCCAGAATGCTTTTTGAACTCAGTTCTGCTGCTTCATTTATGCAGCCACTGATTTTAATGGGACCATTTACAAACCTAAGTGTCATCAGCATAACCTTAGATTGTGTTAAACCCTATTTGAGCCTTGATGGGGTTGCCATTAGGTGTTGGCATTGATTAACATACTGCATGATTGCACAGAACAGTAATCTGAAGAATGCAGACCTCAGCCTGTGTTTCTGATGCTTCCATGTAAATGTTTTTCCTTCCAACACTCAAAGCCTGTGAGAGGCTAACCCGTGACTCATGCAGGGGCACAGAGGAGTCAGAAGACTGGAGTCCTGTTTTTATACAAAAGCCCTCTCAGTCCGTGGCTCAAAACATTGCATTGATATTGCAATGATATAAAATGCACATTTTCAGCCTTTTAACATTAATCTCCCGATTTAAGGATATTTCACTTTACAACAGGCTGCGTTTTGTCTTTTTAGCTCTTCTATTTTTAATCCAAGGGCAAACTAAGAAAAAGAAAAAAAAGATGCACAGAAAAATCATGTCCATGCTTTGCAGTTAAATGTGTGCTACCTGCTGGGTGCTACACTGCATGGGAGCAGTACTCCTCTGATGAAGCTACACAGAGTTGCTTTATTTCGGTGAGCACCCACAGCTGTTCCACACTAGGTGAAGCTTTGGCCTGAGAGCACACTAGTTTTCAGTGGTAACAACTGATATTTCTAGTGAGCAATCTGCATCAGTGAGAGAATGAGAGCAGTTAGGATGGCACAGCAGGAATTGTTAAGAGGGGAAAGGGACCCTGTTATAAAACTTTATGAAATAAAAACAGCAAGAGAAAGATCTACAGCAAAAACACAAGTAAATAACAAGTTACACGCTCTTAATCCTTTTGTCCTGTGGCAGTTAAATGTTTTCTAAATGTAATACGAGGCATTTCAGGTGATGTTGAACACTCCATTAGCTGGTATTTCAGAATTGTCTTGAACCTTTTCAGATGAAGTCCTGCTTTCAGTATTCACCTTCCCTAATAGAAATTGAGGAGAAATTGTGACCACATGGTCAATTTTATTACCGAAGTCAGAATGAGGAAACATGCTGACGGAAATCAGTTCAGAAATATTTACTGAAATATTTCCAGATTTCCTAACCCAAGGCTGATGACCCAGTTCCAAGAAAAGATAATGCAAATTTTATAAATACAAAACAGCTGCTCTCTTTAAATCAGCATGTTTTCTTTGAGAAATGGGCCAGAGAGCTTAGCATACTGAAGAATGAGTTTGCATTGTTAGTTTTGAAGTAACTAATTCATCTGTAGTGAACTTGTTTTTTAAAAAAAAAAATCACTTCAGCTTAAGGCTTAAAATCTTTTGAATCTACTCATTGAAAGCTCCGTTAAATGGAATTGTGTGCTATCATTAGAACACGTAGTCGTGTATGTTCTAACAAAAACCACCAACACTTGACATCTCAATTATTTTGCTTTCACACAAGATAGGGCTGTTAGAAAATTTAATCATGATTACTAACCCTAACATGCTTTTTCAACTTCTTCTGATTACCGAGATACAGATTACTTCAGGCAATGCAAACTTTTTTCCCACTGCTGGTATGTCTCCCTTCTTCCTGTATCAGTTTATCTTACAAGTTTATTTGTAAGAAAAGAATGGCCAGCTACACAACCCCAAAGAAAGAGCCCTTCTAGTCCATCCTCAGACTCTCCATTAGCAGTGAAGCTTTGAACCGCTGTGCTGCTCTGCATGAGTAGAGCTCCATTCAGCTTGCCATTCAACTCTGCTTTTCCACTGCCAGTGCTCCCTGACATCTTCTGATGCAAGATACTGTTTGTAGTCAAGATCTCTATCTTATTTTAGTTCAAGGAAATAGTCCAATTGGCATTTTTTGTACACTGTTTTAGTCAGATTCATCGGTATTTCCTAGTTCTTGCACCTCCCTTAGGCTGGACACCATACATGTAATCTAGTCAAAGCTCCTTCTGAGTTTATGTGAGTCTATGATAGGAGGAAGAGATTTTTAACCATTTTAAAGAAATTTCGAACTGAGATATATACACCTCCAGGTGACACAAGCAATCTAGTACACTTGGGAAGTTAGCCCAGAGCTCTTAAGTCCTATGCCAGCATGGCAAGCTTAGGAACAGCTATTTGTAATGTAGCTTGTTCTGAAAGTATCATTATCTTTCCACCTTTTCAATAAAATAGTTGAATTAATACTGTTTTACAGTAAAAAAAAATTTCCCAAAGCCTTTATTACTGCTTTTCCACTCACCTCTAAGAGCTTCTATAACAAGTTATTTCTAAGATACTGTTCCATGTTTCCTGAACTACACAGCTTCATAGTCCTAGTGTTACTACACTAACTCATTCCATGGTCACCAACCATATTCTAGTGGTTGAAGAACTGCCATTGGAACATAGCAAAGCACAGACAGCTCTGGCTGAACAAAAGGAATTAATATAGAAACAGCACTGATGTTTTTAATGATAAAGAAATAATATTTCAGACACTTGATAGGTATAGCAAGCCTTATTTTCCTCTTCGTTCAAAGATCTATCAATGCTTATGTCTGCTCATGGTAGCTTAGTAACTCAGTGAGGATTCTAAAAATGCAGGCAATGTTTCCAAGTGTCTGTCATTCACATTTCAAAATGACTTCACTGAACAATACGTAGAATAGAAACTAACACAGCCATTCAGAGGCAAACCCAGTGCGAGGCAATATTTTACTATTGAAAGCAATAAACCTCTTGAAATATTGACTAAAACAGGATAATACTGATACAGAGAGGATCATTGGTACAGAGGTAAAAATACCGAGATTCACTGCCAAATTATGCTTATATGTACAGTATGGTTTTACTTTTCTTCCTTCTAACTAATCATATCATACTCAAACCACTGAAGAGTTTTCATAGGTGATCATTTTAAATATTCCTAAGCAGAGACATACTACAGCTGCACCCATTGTTACAGAGCAGAAAATATCCCTTACGCATTAATATCACTAGTAAGAATGAAAAGCTGACTTGCACAAGTCTTCGCTGTCATAGAACAGTACACAGCACTGGAACATACACACCTCATTAACAAACCACACTGTTTTAATTTAGACACATGTAAATATCACTGGAGTAGTTCCAGATTCATATTGGTGTAATTGATAGCAAATTTGGAGAGTGTATACACACACACACACAATAAGCTTTCCTCATACTACTGTATACAAGGTTTTTAAAATAGAAAAGCTCTTTTAAAAAATAAAAAGCGTATTTTGGATTACAGATTTCTGTCAGAATACTCTTGCTTATTTGATCCTGATGTTTAGCAACTTTTAAAGTTCCAAATAATTGATTCTTCCTTAATAATAAGGGTTAAGCTTTATGTTTCTGGGTTGTTTTTCATGACATTTTTGTACCTTGCCTTGGAAAGTAGTGTGTGAGAAGGCCAGCAGCAAGTAATTACAGTTTATTGTATTTCAGAATGAATCATGGCATAAGCTGGATATTTGGCTGGTATCTTTAACTCCCTATGCAATTATATTAATGTCTTGCATATGTAAAGAACTCTTTCCATCAGAACATTTCAGCCATTTGTAAAGGTGGGTGAGTGCTGTTGCCTGTGATTTTACAGATAGAGATCTATAGGTGCAGAGAGGCTACATATGTGCGAGAAGGCAGCACTAGAAACCATTTTCTTGGATCTTATTTCCATACACCAACCACCAGATTCTACTGTCTCCATACAGATTTAAAGGATTACACATAGAATAAGTCCATTTCTTAAAATGCATTTACATTGCGCTGTGGTTTTTTTTGTTGTTGTTTTTTGTTATGTTCAGAAATAAGTGACAATATAATGACATGGAAAGCACAATAAAGATTATTGTGCATTCAGGCTAGGCTGTACTACCTAGATACTCCAGGGAATATTTGGCAATGCTGTCAGTAATCCACAAAATGGCTCGTCTAGAAGTCAGCAACAAGGGCCACATAATGTTTCCCCTCATTCAAATGGAAGAGACGAAGAGAATGCTTTTAGCAGTTTCCAAGGGGCAGCTGGTAGTCTGGAACCTCACAGAAATGCCTTCAGCAAGTTATCACTCATCTGTCCACAGTAATCTGGCAACTTGAGTGGCCCTCTGAAACTGTGGGCAGCTGGGCACAAGTAAGAGGAAACCTGAATTGCTCCACAGATCTCAGTCTTCTCAACCAAAGAATATGAAAAGACATGTTTAGCCTCCACCTCTAAAAGTCTTCAACTTCTTAGATAGAAGAATCAACATCTACTAAAAAGACTTTAACAAGACTCAACTGTAAACCCTGAACTAGGTCAAAACAAGCAAGCTTTCTCACCCCCACTGAAAGGCAGCCTTTCCCAAGTCAGATTTTTGCCTATTGTTTGCCTTCCTTAACAGAGAGGCTCACTGGGGTGCAACTACCCTAACAGACAAAGAGCCCAAACCTAGAGAGATCTGACTAGTGACAATTCTTAACCCACTACACATAAAGGGTGACCATAATAGCAATATAAAATTCTATTAAAAACAAAAACATTTGTGATAAAGCAGGCCAGTGATGGCAACATGTCCTACCAGCAGTCCCGTGATTGCCAGACAGAGCCAAGAGAGCAAGTGAGGTCCATGGTCAAGTCAGCAAACAAGCTGGGGACTGGTACCCCTCCAGCATGGCTCAGAAAGAGCCAGGGCCCCCAGGGCTGAGCTTAAGAGGGCTTCTGAGCCATGGGTGGGGTGGGTGGAGGTCCCAGCTGAGGCTGGTCAGGGCCGTCAAGGCCTCTGGGCATCCTAGGCTTGTCAGTGTTTCCCCAGAGCAGGACAAAGATCCCCTCCTGTTGTTTAGTTGGGATGACTTCACAGTCCCCAAGCCATATTCAGCTCTCACAGGTCTTGCAGTAAGAATCTGGAGTGAATTTGTTGCAGTTGTAATACCCTTGAAGTGCCACATGTTTTCTGCGCTGTCAAGAAGCTGCACAGCTTTACTTCCCTAGCTCTCCCTCTTCCTAAGCACTCCTTGAAGGCGACAATCTTTCTGAAAGGGACCTGTGCCATCAGCAGCGTCGCAGCCCTTGTAGTTTCCGTGTCACCAGGAGACGGGCAGTTCCCCTTCAGAAACGGAGGCAGGACCAGCAGGGTGGCTGCAGGGCACCGCAGCACCGTGAAAGTTCACACACCACCTGGATTGCCCTACAACGGTCAGCGTAATGAAATATCATTATTTGGAAACCATCTAAGGCCTAGCTCAGCTGCCTGGGCTCACGGGCCTGCAGCTCTCCCCATTTCACTGACAGTATGTGGCAAAAGCACATCCAGTGTGATTGCTTCTAACAGTTCCACAAGTTTTACTTTTTGACTCCTATCTTACAATGGACCCAGACTTGAAGCACAGCTTGAGCAAAGTTTCCTCCTTGTCTGAGAAAAGTGTGGGGGAAAAGCCTGGTGTTGACCCGTGGCAGTTTATGCTGATTCAGATGTGCTCCGTGCATTTCTCTTTGCCTGCCTGGAAGGGCTAGCAGCCCTGCTTCCCTCTTAAAAGGGTGATAAAGAGGAGCTTTGTTTGCCCCAGTTCCACGTACAACTTTGTAAAAGTTGCTGACTTGTCCTTAATAAAGTAATATGCAACAGTATATACCCTAACAAAGATTGCTTTCTGAAGTTGGACTAACAAATACAACCAGAAGAGAAAATACACAGAAATTCTGGAGGGTTGTTGTTGTTTTCCCTCCCTTGCTGTAAGCAACTTGGTGAAGCTCTAGAACCCAGTGACCACGTTTGTGTTCACATATGTGCGATCACCTCCGCTGGTAGCTCACGGCCCTGCCCGTTCCCATTTACCCATCCCTTAGCTCAGTGCTCCTGCCAAGCCTGGCTTGTCCTGCCCGTATGAATGATCCCACTGATTTCAGACCGGACGAGGGCAGGCAGCAGAATGGGTGCCTTGTCGCAGACCTGCACAAGTGTGTGGTTGCCGGCAGCATGGGCCCGCTCCCCGCTTCTCGCTTTCTTCCCCTTCTCCTTCCCCCTGCCCGAGGCGGCCGTGTCTCTCTATGTGCTCCACGGCTGTAATCGGAGCTCCTCGCTGCTCGCTGCGCTGGACTTTGTTTTTCTTGGCACGGCGCTCACTGAGACACTTTAAAACAGAAAGCAAGTCAAAGCACTCTTGGCTTACTTCCTCGCCTCTTCTCCCCCTTTCCTTTCTTGAAACAGTTTATGAATAAAATGGCAAAACTCTCTCCTAAGAGCGTTCAGCTACAATGCTGAGATCGGAATGGTGAAGTACTCTTTTCAGTGCTCAAAAGTGGCAGATGTTTGCAACAGGCACAGCGGGATAAACCCATCCAGGATTCCTGCGTGGGGACGTGAAGGTGCAGGCTCGATTTTTGGTGGAAATATGAATCCCTGTAGATCACTTGCTGCATATTTCAATGACATTTAAACATAACCAGATACAATTAATACTTGAGAAGTGGGGAGCTATTCTAAGCAACGGGATCTGAAAGTGCTGTGTTCAACTGAAGACTTATTCACCATTCACTTAGAAATGTGCTGAGAACAGTCTGTAGGAAATTAACTAAAATAACATTTTTCCCAAGTGGAATATTTTAATTCATGCTCATATGAAATGCAAAGAAAACACGTGTATCTGTAAAGTATTCTTGTAAGCGTAAAACAAATGCTCCTTCCTGCGCTTCTTCCTCGGTACGGCCGATGCTTCTAGAAAATGTGCAGGAATTTTAATCTCTCGTGACTGTGTAGCACAGTGCTCGAGTCTATATGGGGGATGGAAAATTTACATGTACCTGGAAGCAGACATAAATCACAGTCAGCCCGAGCACGTTGCAGGCTCCACAGACCCCTCCAGCCAGCCAGCCACACATTTCAACTCATTCCAGACATTTTGAAGACCAGAATATCTGCTGCATTTTTTTTAACACAGCAGCCCTGCACCTTTTGCATTCACACAGCTCCCAGGGAGTTGAAGTGCTGGACTGTGTCAGCTGGCATAGTTGTGATTCAGCCCAGTCTTCCTTGAGCATTTTAAAAATGGGCTGTCTTGCTCTGATGCATTCTTCTATTCTTTTGTTTCAAAGCTACTAGCTTACCCACTTCTTAAAGTATTTTGTTATGTAGATAGAACACTTTCCTGGCTAGTTCTTTTGAAGAGATTCTTCTGCTGGAAAAATATGCAACAGCTGATGATCATTTCCATGTAAAGCAGATACAGTTGCTATTTCAGTGCACGGTGAATAGTGAGCAATAACTTTTTTCCATTTTTCTGTAAGTTTGTATTAAAGAGCAGAAATAAAACTAAATTGTATAATACACCTTGAAGACTGTAAGCTTTTCTTGGTGCAGTTGTGATGCCAAGAAAATTTAATAGCCAAGGACCTAGATAGATTTTCCATCATTTCAATTCACACTGAGGTTCACAGGCAGAGATTTACACAGCCCTGACAAGTAAGGTAGCCAAGCGCACGGCTCTGTTGGTCTGGCACACTAAGCTGGTCTCTGAAGCGGTTAGGCTAGGCTTCACGGCACAGCTCAGGCCGGCTTACTTCTGCTGACAGGTAATTTCAGTCACTGAGGTAATAAATCGGATTATGAGCAGACAGAACCAGAATCCAGGAGACAGCAGCCTGAGTACGTGGTGCTGCTGAGCTTGCAGTCCTTGCCGCAGGTGAACCCAGCCCCTGCTGAGCAGCAGAGCCCTGGCAGCAGGGACGGGCGAGGGATGGAGATGGGGACACCGATGGATGTCCCTCCCCAGAGCAGGCACATAAAATGGGCAGCTGCTGCTGCTGCTGGATCTCGTTAGGATGAGTACAGTTAGGAACGGTCAAAATGTTAAAAACACTGTGTTTGGTAAGAAGATAGTGACTTTTAAGTCTAAGCACCCATACAAACTGGTGTGGGTGGTATTGCAAAATAGCTTATCATTTGTATAGTTTGAAATCAATATAGTGTTAATAAATGTAAACATTTGCCTTTTATTAGTTAGAAAATAATTTTAATGGCTTGCGCCTCTGCTTAATTTAATGAAACTGTTTTACATCTCTGGTATGTGTGCTTAGTGGATGGTACTTATTAAAGAAGTAAGTGTATGCCAATGGATGGTAGTTATTAAAAAATCAGTGTGTGCCAAAAGCTGTCAGACTAGCTTACTGTTGAATAAGGGGTGGCATAAACATTTGTGTTTAACAAACAGAAGAGAATTAAGGCAAAAGCAATAACGTTAAGACTACCACACAATGTATGTTTCCTCTATAAAATTAGTCTTCAGGAACATAATATTGACTGTTTAAGGACACGTTTTTTCTAGAGTCTCTCCTAAGAATGCACAATTGTACTGCCTGGGAGCAGCACTCTCATACGTAATACTACGGAGTTAATCTCATTAACAAGGGTAGCATGCAATGTATGATGCGTGCACATATGTGTTCTAGCGTGCACTGGTGTGCCAGAAAGCATTTCAGCTGCGTGAACACCTTCCATCAGTGAAATCCTACCAGCGGCTGCAAAATACACAGTCAGGACAACAGTTCAAAATGAATCCCCAATGAAGAGAAGTATTTTGAGCAATCTTCTGCTCCGGTATTTCTCCTGCAACTGTGTTGTCTTCTTTTGTACCAACCTTTTTCTGCTCCTCTGAAATTCTCAGCAGCTTCTCCTCCTGCTATTGCTAGTGCTGTGCTGTGAGTTACACCATCTTCTGTAGCTAAAAGGAGGGAACCACTCACTTCCAGATGTGAAGATAGAGTACCTCTGGCTCAGAATATTATCGAATACCATGATGACAACTCATTTTATGGATCCGATTGCCGTAGGAAGACGCAGATGTGAAACAGGAATCTGACTGCTTTGTATGATCCTGGCTACTTAACAGAGACGTGGGAGAGCTTGTAGGAGAACGAGACACAGGAGAATACAATTCTGTACAAAAAACTGGAGGAGGGTCACACCCTGCACTGTCCTTTTGCCAATTTAGAAGACAATTATAGAGAAGAGGCTTTGCTCAAGCCACACACATTGAAAAAAGTGGAATTAGAGGGAAGTGATTAAGAGAAGGGTTAAGAGGGGGAAGATGTAAAATCCAGTCTCCTGGGCTTTATTTAGAAATGTCTGGCAAGCAAGACTTCCATAACAAGTCAAAAAGCACATTTGCATTTTGAAGCCATGACAAAATACATGTTATGCTCAGTAATGTTACACTTCTGCCGTTAGGATTGTTTTTAATTAAGTTTATACATTACATATATACATATAGATGCACAAACGGATGGCTCCGAGTTAACTGTTTATTGCCTGACTTCCAGGAGGGCCTCAAAGAAATGACATTATGGCATTGGATATTTTACCACCGAAACTTTGGTAACCACATTTTGGCCTCTCCCTTCTTTTTGTCTCAGGACAATCTTACATTGTGTACTGCACTGCATAAGAGCCAAGGAAAATCATTTCAGAAGAATGGAAACTATCCTTCATCTTAGGTTAATCAAAGAGGCAATAAAAATTGCAGATCCTATAACATTTGTTCAGACCACTGGATAAAATGAGATCAGTGAAAGTTAGCAGAATTTATTAGACAGCCAAAGGTAAAAAAAGGAGAATTAACAAGCGCTTAACTTTCACTGAAGTAGTCATGTATCTTGTGAATCCAAAAGAATAGCTACTTCAGTAGCTATAAATATCCAGTGATAGTTTTATGTATTCATTTATCTTTCAGATATTTGCACATCTGCCTTGCCCGTTTCCTTTCTCCACGTAGGCTGAGTGTCCTGTAACACCTCGCTCCTCCTTGGAGGGTCTGAAGAAGAAAGACCGATTCTGTAGGGGCTCCTTTCCTGGGGAGCATTGTCTATGAGGGGTCCATTCCTGTGTGCAAAGCTTTGAGGCTTCACGAGGCCCAGTAGCTCTAATGCCTGCCCTTGGTTATATAGCGAAGTAGCACTGACCATTTACTATTGGGATTAAGTTTTCTCAGCATTTTTTTGACACTGATAAAGCAGCCGCAGAAAAGGAAGCAACTGTTTTGTGGGAATAACTTGACGTTGTTGTTTGGTGGGTGTCTTTACGGACAGGGGATGTGGGGACACCGTGTTGCAGGTGTCCTGCACCAGGAGGCCAGCAGGCTGCGAGGCCCTGCTGTCACCCCTAGCGATGCCTGCTCCTGGGACATAGGAAGAAAAGGAAAAGAGTAGTTACTAAAGAGTTGCTGAAAAGACCTTCCCTTTCTAAAACAGGAAATTAAGCTAAATACCTCAAAATGGAAACCTTAAAATACAGTCAAAGTAAGTGAAAAAATGTCTTCGAGTTAAAGTGAGCTACTTTGGCATAGGCCTCTGAGCATTAGTTCCTGCCAGCTATACTTAGAAAAAATATAAGCCTAATTAGGACAGAAGGACTGATGTGGGTATTGGCCTTACTTTTATAAATCCTTCAATGTTGCTCCATTTAACCCTGCCAATGAATCTTTTTCTTTGATCTTACACTAACAGGATTAAAATCAACTTGTTAAAATTGAATCCTGAGGTCATAGTGAAGATTCACTGAGGCAGAACTTTGTTAGTTACTGTTTTCTTTTAGAGAAACAAAAAAAGCTTGTCTGTGGATTTTCTTATCCCAGCAAAGTTTTTTTTCTGGAGTTCTTTAATTACGATGCTTGATACTACTAATAATTTTACAGTCAGATATTTCTTAGTTATAACTAGAAGCTATTTGTTATCCATCATCCCTCCTGTCTGGGACTAGAAGGGCTCTGTTCTGTCACGGCATCTTTGTGTTCGAGAGGACTGACAGCCCCTCTGGCATCTTCTCTGGAGCTCCTACGTGGTTCTTAATGGAAATAATTGGAAGTTTAAAAATAAATCTTCACAATCATGATACTTCTTTGCATTGCATGTATACTCAAAAGGTAAAGCTAAATTGCTTAACAGAGTTAATCCAGAAGCAAATTGTCTGCATGGCGAAAACACATGGAAGTGACACCTGAGGTCATCTAGCAGGTGGGATCAGCTTTCTGTCCTTTGCTCTGTTCCTGTGCCGTACGTACTGTTCCTGGCAATTTCACAGAATTACTGGGAGTCTTACCCCGATTTTGTAAAGTGCAGTAAGTTCTTAGGCACTATATCATTTGATTCCAACATCTATATGGAAATTTTATGTTTGAAGTGTTGGCAGCAATCTTGAGGTTACTCACATTAATAACTCTATAACAACGTTTACTGCTACACAGAATTTAATAGGGAAATTAAGCATAGTAGTGGTTTCATTATTTAGTAGTGGCCTTACGTAACAATTTTATTTTTATTAGCAGGGGTGTTATATTGTAAAAATTGCCTATGTTATGAACTACAAAACTACGCTATAAACCTTAGTAAAGAGGCCAGTCAACCACGTGCAACTGCTGCATTCCAGAATCAACATACTAACTTAGTCTCATGTCTAACATCATTTAGTATACAGCTGATGCAAGTAAGTCATGAGAGACATAAAGGGTACATATTTATGTAAAAAACATGAACCCTATTCCTTTACAACTAGTTATGGAATATATGTGCATGGAAGTAATGGTAAATGAGTAGCACAGCCATGAGATTAATTCATAGTGATTAATTCATATGGATGAAATAATATAATAGTTCAGCACTGTGTTAGGAAAATGCTGAAGAAATTTTGTTTGTGTCATTTGTGGGAAAGCCTTGAAAAGCCGTCATCATGTCATCAGTTTGGTGGAAAAAAAAATATGGTCAGTTTAAAAAATTATGGGCTTGGTTTTTAGTTGTTGTAAATCTTTGCTTTTTCTGTCCAGTGGAAAAGGAGCAGTCACATCAGAAGATCTGTCCTAGTCTTTCTTCTGTTTTGGCTTCCTCTTTTCCTTTTTGTTATAACAAAATTAAAAGAGATTTCTCATTTCTCACACTACTTAGTTTAATTTGTTTGAAAGCTGCTTCAGTGTTTACTTTCTTATTCCAATAAAGGATCTGTGGAGTTATTGGTACTGTTTATTTGCCTAGTCAATTGGCTATTTTTTTGATCTGCTTTACTATTATATGCTAAATTCCTCTGAAGTCATATAATATTTACTTGTGGCCTTGCTTGGGTGCAAAAGAAAATATAAATTCACATTTGTGACTTATTGGAGACTAATCAAATCCCATAAACAATTCTGAGCAGGCTAGATTGGCTTCCCATACGAGCGTGTTAGAAGAACTGATTACAGACTTAAGTAGGAAAAGTAGCATTAGCTTACCTTCTAATTGCATTAATGTGTTCTGCATACCTTCAAAACTTTTCATTACTGGTTATTTATACCAATAGTATAAATATTAGTGAATATATTAGTAGAGTAAAAGAGATAAAAGCTATTGACTGGTAATGAGAAGATTTCCTTAGAACTAAAAACTATGCTATCTCTAATCAGCACAAGTTATAAATAGTTCAAGTTGCACTTTGAAGAAGAAAAAAGATGCTAGTGTAGAAAATGAGAAGTGTGTTTCACCAAAAATATTTACATTGTGAAAGACATTTTCTACTAAGATGGAAAAGTACTTCAAGTTGTAAAAAAGCATGCTGTCATCTTTTCACACTTTCAAAATAATGGCCAATGTGTTGGTAAGAAGTTGGCTTATTTCTCTGGACCACTTACAAATATGTATGAATAAGCAAGCTGTAAAATTTCCAAGCTCACATCAAAATACCAGTAACAGTTTAGGGCAGAAATTCCAAGTGAATTTCCAATACCGGCGTGTCCCTGAGACAGCCATTCATTCCAGTGCAGAAAAGCACAGCAACATTCAGAAGTTACAGGCTCACGTCTTAGAAGAGGCATTGGGATTAAAACATCAGCATACGTAAGTGTTCAACCCATAAGAAAGTAAGTTAAACCCGTAAGAAAGTGTGTGCCCCAAAATTTCATCAGGTACAGTAACCCTGAAAAGCAACCCTGAACCTGCAGTTTCGATAGTGGAAGTGATTCAGCTATGAATCTTAAAATGTTGCTGCAAAGCATGAACTTAAAAGTATAACTGAAAGCATAAACTACCAGAATAAAACGTATTAAGCAGTTCTGTGATGAGGATAATTGCAGGTCGTATCCCTTCAAAATACGTATTTTTCTGATGTTCTGTATCCGATCCGACTGAAGACCCCCACAATAAAGACTGTGCAAGAAACCACAGATGGAAAGTGCAGAGCCCATTATCTTGAAGTTTATTAAGAACATAATTACACCTTTTGATTTGCATTACTTAACTTGCTCTGTATGCTATCCCACTGATTGAAGTAATCAGGATGCAGAGAGAGGATTACAAAGAATGGAAAGTTCAGGAACATGTTTTTCCTGTAGTTACTTAACTCCCAGGTTTAGTAGCAAAACGTGTTTGGATTAACTGGAGAATTGAAGTATGAGAATAAGGTATTTTAGCTCTTGGTCGTTGTAAGAAATGGTGACACAAAAAACATGTTTATCTGTACAGAAAAAAAAGATTACCCAAATTACATGTTTACAGCAGATCATGTGGAATGCAGCTACAGATTAGGGGAGATGGTACAGAAAACCTTGTGGTACTTTTTAGATTAGACAAAATATCCTTACAGCTAGGGCCAAATCCTCTTTTAGATCCCAAAACAGATCTCAAGCACTGCAAAACTGAGCTCTGCAGCCCCTAATGAAGATTCTTGCTGTCTAATGAAACCCAGACCCCCACTGCAGGCACCCAGCGACCTCTTCCATGCGGTGAGCAGAGAGAAGCACCAGGGCATTCTGCAGGGCCTAGCACTGAGGGCAGGCCGCCTTCCGGCACCTCGTGACTTCGGTCTTTAATACATGCAACCATGACTTCTACTGCTGAGGTCAAAATTATAAACGTCACAGTTATTTCGGTTAATTCGGTTTTTAAAAGTTTGAAGGAGAAAGTGTTGTTTCATGCTGACTGTTAGCTTCTTCATGAAAAGGCAATAATAAAAGTGTCAGATGTTACCCTGGAAGACGTTTAGGCATGCCAGCTTTCTGTAGGGAACCTGAAAGCTTGACTAAGGAGAAGAAACTCTTTGAATATCAGACCGGCCTCTTCCTCCTAGCTTTGTGGTATTACCTCATCTGTAGAAGAGATATAATCTATATTGTCCTAATGCCTTGTATAATTCTTGTTAAATAATCACTTGAAGCTTGTCTGGAAGTCATGAAGCTCATGTGTCCACATTCTTCCTTTGTCTTTTTCTCCTTCAAATGCATTTTCAGTGCTCTTAGAGGCTGAAATCGGCAGTTTCCTGTGAACTTCAGGGGGAAAAAAAAAACTAACAGGCAGTTTTAATCTTCCCTGTATACTTCATGAAAGCAATCACCAGGTCGTTTGAGGGATTAACTAACAGGAGCTTTAAGGCAGCCACTCATGTAAGCAGCATCCCAGGCAGCTTCCAGCGGAGCATGAACGGCCGCGGCCTTCACGGCCACATCACGTGCTGCTTCCTTCGGGCCTCGGTGGAAGGCCCTCGGCATCAGACGGAGCTGAACTCTGACCTTGGCCCTTGCAACCCTGCTTATCAGCAAGAGCCGTTTGTTAAGGGTTATTGTGTGTGCGGGTCCGAGTCAGTTGGGCAGTCAGGAATTCCTAAAGCAAACAGCAAGAAGCTACAAATGTGCTACAGATACAAAGGGCTTTCACCTTTAATTCATACACCGCACACTGCACACACAAATTTCTGTAAGAGATGGTTAAACTGTACATGGAAAGGCTCGCCAGCTAGGAGAGCTATGTATACTTTTCTTTATTCCTGTGATCAGACTGAAATCCCCACTCAGGGCACAGCTGGCGGCGCTGGCCGGACCGAGCGGCTGCTCAGCACTGCTGTATTGTTGGGGCAGAGTTTCACCTGGCTGGCTTACTGACAATCTGAACTTTGCTTCAGGTACAGAATTGCTGATTTCACCACGGTTGTTCCTCTTTGTGTCTTTTTCCCAAACCTGAATTAATCTTCCCAGCTGCAAAGTGAGATGATACCAGGAGGCAGGAACCTGAAATACAGGAAAAAAGTCCTGCATTGGGTGACAGGCCGCAGCTGACAGCTCTTAAGCGCTAGACCCGATCTCTGGGGGGATTTGGGGCTGCACAGTCAGTTTGAATGTTCGAGCAGGGACACTAATGCGAAGTGAGGTTGTGGGGTGCCAGCCCTCCCGCAGGCCAGCCAGATTAGGTGCCTGCAGTTGGGCATTAGCACATCAGGGAACGCTCAGCTTGCGGCCACCTGTGGAAAGCTCATTTTGAGTGACAGGCATAGCAGCAGCCCAGAACCAGCACAGCGGTGCTCAGCTTTTGAAAATAAACAGGCTGTATTCCCCCCAAACCAACCCCACCGTGGCCTTCTCGTGCAGCCTGTTTCCCCCACCTCCTTCCCTGTTCCTGGACCCCCAGCTCAGATCACCTTCCAGTTACAGACGTCTCCCTGCACACAGCATACCCCAGGCTACGCCGCTGCCTTGTTATTTTAGCTGGGCTGCTTCTTCCTTGTGCTCTCAGCCACGTTGTCACCTGTCTCCAGTGCATAAGCGAGGAGCTGCGAGCTCCCGGCCACAGCAGCCCTGGGGACGTGCCGAGCACAGCTGGGGCCTCTGCCCCTGAAGTGAGAGGCCTGAAGTCCTCAAATTTATGGAAAACAGCATATTTTCCCCTACATTCCTTCTCAGAAACATCTGAGAGACCTCTATTATTTTTTTTTGAAAATTTCTCCTCAAAGACAAACGTGCAGCAGATACCCTGCATGGTAATTTCAACCTCTTAGATTAAACTGGAAAAGTGCAAGTAACTGTAAAATGATCTGAAAAGGTGTCAAGGGTGACTAATTGCAGATATCTTTACCAATCCCACCTAAAATATGTAAAGTACAAAAGGGCAGTGTGAAATAATGTTTTCGAAAGCTCCCTAATTCATGTTGTGTATGTAGGAAGGATGGAAACTCTGCTCGGTAATGCACATCCTGCAGCCAGGCATTGAACAAAGCACACTCACACTGGGAAATGTTCCTACAGACTGCAATCCAGCCATCCAGAAAGTGGTAGGGATGAAGTAAAGGGGATATCAAACCCATTAATTACAGCTGTAAACAGAGACTGGAGGGCGACCAGCAGGGAGATACCCAGACAGAAATGGGATTTGGGATGTGACACAGGAGAGGAAACCCGCAGGCTGACGCTGAAGCCAAGTGGGAGCGCAGGCACAAGAGGCAGAATGAGGCCCACCAGAGCGTGCCACAGAGCCGAGATGGGCGGCGAGCGGTCGTCCCGGTGCGGGGCCCTGCCAGAAACTGAGATCCCCACCGGTGATTTCAGTAGCTGGTAAAAACAAATAGAGCTGCAGTCGATTTTTGTGCTTCGTTCTGTGTTGTCGTTGTTGTTGTTTTTAATTTGATACTGACAATTTTCACTTAGGAGCTGATGAACCGAGGATTTTCATTTAGCAGGACAGGTTTCTTTAAATAATCTACTTAGGACAGAAATGCATATTTTGGCATGAAAAACTATTTCTGTTCCCCAGCGTCTCTGGAACACCACAGACTTGAAAGCAAAAGGTTTTTGTTGTATAAGCAAAAAAAATGTGCATGTCAAAGCTGAATTTTCTTGATTGTTTTCCTTGAAAATATCAGCTAAACCTTCCAAGGGAATACATTTTAAAAATCCACATCAGTTGATTAGAAACAAATCAAACCAGATGCACTAACAGCCTTCATATGAAAATTCCCAAGCTAGACTAGATCATACTTTGGATCCAAAATCCTGTAGCAGCTTGAAACCTAAAGACTGAGAAAATATATTCTGTCCTCTTGTCTGTAAGCACTACCCTTGAAAAAACTCAGATTTCGTGGAGTGTGCTGCCCATCCTAGGTGTGTTCTGGCGTGTGTGGGCGACAGAAGTGAACTCTGGACGTGCTTCCAGCTTTCAGACTGGTGGATCTGTCATGTGTCGCCCTTCCCTAGTTATGGTATTTACTGACAACCCAGTCTCTAATTCTCAGAGAAAGGCATTCCGGATTTCCAGAGCTGTATGTGCAGTGCATTTGCTCAGATGTATAAAGTTACTCCCATGTGAAAGTACCCGCAAGGTCAGGACCTACGTTGTCTCCAAGTAGCAAATGAGAGCTGCATGTTAATAGAGCAACTGCCTTCACGAGTTCATGTTAGAGCATTTGATAGCACAGCACGAGAAGAGGAATGCCATTCCAGCAGGGAATCTGTAATGAATGAGACAGATAATGAGCAGAAATCACGGTAACAGCTGTAAGTTTCGTATGTGGAATCGTTTGTTGAACTGCCTTATTAGTCTTACTCTGCTAAAGAATTTTTGATAAATACTGTCACTGAAATGGTTTGTTAGGTACTTCATTTATTAATGTTGGCCTGTCGGGGTAATGCAGCTCGTGAGATCCCACCTAAATCATACCCGTTTAAATCTGTCCAGGAGAACACGCTTGAGCACATAAATACATTGAGCAGGTCCTCAATTATTCTGATTTACACCAGCAGAGGAAACATTTTCCTTTCTGACAAATAACACCTGTAAATACTGAACAGAAGCTGCAGTATTCAGCATTTGAAAATGTGAGAGAACTTCTTGAAGAAACCGAAGAAATAGAAGGAAAATTCTTCATTATTCAGGGTGCTTTTGCCAAACTCGGTACCCATTGGAGCTGAAGAAAAAGCTCCTCTGAACATCAGTTTAGATCCATACAGCAGATGGCAAAAGCTTTCAAGAAGGGTCTCACCAATATGAAAAAATAATGACTCGGCATTAAACAACATCGTATTTTCTGATACAATGGCTTTTAAAGTACTGGCCCCTTTTTACACATTTCACTTGCTTACAAGCTCTTTTTTCATTTTGTATTTCCTATTAGGAATACAACTAACACAGATCTTCTCCTTACAAATCTGAGTTAATTAAACTGCAGTATGCCAGTGAAAGCAATCTGCTTCTAAATGCAGACTCTTTGGGTCCTGAAAATCCCTCTTATTACAAATAACTGCTGTTACTTCAAAGCAGCTAGTGAAAACCAAGTGCTCTTTCATTTTTTAATAAAGAGATTTTCGGGTCCGAGGGGGCACACCTGATATTGTTTGCATGCAAAGCAAGTGGTCTGTAATAAGTGGCCCAATGAAAGTTTAAGCCTGCTTTCAAGGGTCATCGGCTTTTCTGACTGTTACTTGATCTGTTTAGAACTGGCTAATTTGTTAATCAGAGCAAAGCTTCAGACGTGCTGTGATCACCTCCTGAATGCTGTTTTCACACACCAATCATTAAAGCAAAAATTCTATACGGGGTTGTCATATGCTTTCCTAAAACCCAAATACATTCACATCTGGTGCGAGGATAAATCGTGCTTCAGATGTCGGAAGTTTGGTCGGTTCACACAGGGTTTTAAAACCTGTTTTCTCCTAATATTTTGCATCAGTGATTTTGCTTTTCCTGTTACTTACTACATCAGACTGAGTTGATTTTCATCTCTGACTGCTTTCTGCCTACGTGTTTTAGTGGAATTAGTGCCTATTCAGACGGTGTCTAATGCAAAACAGACTTACTGTCTCTTTGCATCCTAAAACCAATCAGTTTGGTTGCAGGAAGCATAGGATCTCAAAATGACACAGAATCTATGGGTTTGTCTGTATGAAAAGTCACAGCGGCAGAATTTGAATCTGATTTTTTTTTTAAATCATAGTTACGTGGTGCCAAACTCCAACTTTCAGACTGAACTTTCTCATTTAGTTGAGGTGAATCCTTTCCCGGTAGCTTTACATTAAATCTAAATATTCCAGTCCTCAACAAGAGTGTCTGCACAGGTTTTTGCTCAGGTTTTTCTAGAAGCTAAGTTGTACCAGTTCAAATTTCTCATATAAACTACCTCCCGTACAACAATATGGGCTCTGTATGTATGGAAAATGGAGTGAAAATAGCAGAATACAAAATGTATGTCAGTTAGAAAATAAGTGACCTGCTTCTGAGAATATTTATGCGTTCTCTCCTGACTTGGCTTGCGGAAGGAACCAGCTTGACAAAACATCAGCTGTGAGCAGGATGCTTCTGCCATTGAAAATCCACATGGTCATACTTGAGAGGCCTCTGGAAAAATGAAATGCCGTCGTTGAGAGTCTGGAGAGTTTATTGGAAAGGCATTGACCCTAACATCCGCCAAGCAGGGTCTGCTTTCCAGCGCAGTTATCATGCTTTGCCTGCTCGAACTGGTCACTTAGGAGTTACCATAATAAGGCGTGCTTTGAGTTGTTTTATGCAGCAACGCACAGTGAAGCCTTTCATAAAAAATACCTCCGCAGTTTTACCCATTCGCAATTTTTTTAGACCCCCTGCCAGTAGAATGTTTCAAAAGGAAGATGTATTCACATCTGAGCTTGTTAAAGCATAAAATCTTCATCTGCCTTACTCTGTGTGTGCGTAAGTCACTGAAAAAACGCCGTAAAGTTCAGAACCATTGTTCTTTATGGTCTTTCCAGTCTGGAAGTCAGATACATGACTGTAGGCCAGTCTCGTTGCGTGAAATAAAATATTTCTCCGGAACACCACGGTTAGTCTTTAACTGATTTACTATAGTTAAACAGTAACAGTGAGAGTGTTCATAGTACCAAGACTGGTGGCAAAGCCGCCCGTACAAACAAGCCATTCATGAGAGCGGGGAGCTCTCGAACAGTCTGAGCTTTTTCTCCGCGTTGCAGTGTGGGGCAGGACTACCGAGGAAACGTCAGCCCAGCTCTGCAGTCCAGCTGGAATAAATTCTAATATGAAAGGTCTCAAGATAGCAAGTAAGACCATTTGTGTTTTGAACATTACAGAGAATAAGATCGGTCTCGGCATGAACGCCCGTAGTGTGTGAAGTCACCGCGGTGCCCTGGCAGCCGTCCTGAGCAGGAGGTTAAAGACCAGAGAATCCCCAGCGCCGGTGATGGTCGGCATGGCTGCACTGGGTCATTAAGTGGTACTTCATTAGCAGGAGCTTCTCCTTCTTAACTGGCTAGAGGAGGGAGCTGACAAAAAAATATAATGAGAATTATTAAATGTTTATCATGCATGAGCCAATCTTCTTCCACTCCATCCATTTCCCCTGCTCTTCTTCCCTCCCCCTGAGCATCTCATCCACTTACGCCCTTCCACCTTTCTCTGTCCATCTGAGCATCCCCTCCATGCTGCTTGGTACCTGCCGTTGTTACTCTTTGCTACCAGTTTATAGGCAGTGCTGAGAAACAGGTTTACAAACCTCCAGATCATGTCTTCACGCACCTCTCTGGCTGTTGAGCCACTCATTATCATCATTTACTGGTATCTCACACAGCATTTGTATTCTGTGGCATTTAAATACCAGACTGCGTGAATACTCGTGGACATACGAACCTCTGCCGAACACAATGGCCTTCCAAAATGCCTGCAGGTTCGCCAGCCCCAGAAGGAGCCTGGTGTCACCAGCTCCTCCAGCTGTCCCCGCAGCATGGCAGCAACTGAGGAAGCTGAAACTGCTGCTTGTGCATCGTGCACCGCACCGTGAAGAACTGCTCCTTTTTACAGCAGTGATGACAGCACGGAACAAATGTCCTACCTGGGGCGTGACGAACAAAGCAGTAGCCATTTAATAACGCAGTGCTGCGTGCACGGGAAAACCTCAGCTAGAACCCCCTTGCTTTTTGGCTCCCGTAAATATTCTCCAACACTTTCCCTTCGGAGAGGCATTTTGCGCAGCTGAAGTCTGCTCCAAACAGGTGGTCAGGGTTGTTTTGCTGTTTGTTTGGGGGAGCTTTACAGCAGAACTACAGCTGCCATGTTTTAGTTTTCAACACGTTCAGAAAATAGAAACAAGTAGTCTTCTTTGTAGAGCTACAGACAGACACAATAAGCCAAGTTTTAAGGCTGCTCCAGTGTTTGTGTAGTTCTCACCAAGGGGAATTTTTCTTGTATGAGCAGTGAGATTTTTCTGATTGCTTTTTGTGCTCAGATCGCAGCTTTGAAAGCTGTTGACACACATGCACAACAGACTTTGCCTTTTATTTTTTTCTGCTCAATTGAAAGCAGCTTTTCTTCCCTTAGATTTATGATATCTTGTTTTCCTGAGTATTAAAATACTTTGAGAAAAGACAGGAAAATATATTAATTTTCCATGGGCAATATATTTTAGTAGAAAATTGGTGAATGCTTATGTTAAACCCAAACAATGAAAGCTGTTAGGACACAGAACTACAGTGTCAGCAAGCCAGCTTCCCAAAAGACAAGAGAAACATGGAAACAGCTCCCGAACCTGAGCAAATTACCTGTAAAAGATTAACCTCGCTTCTAAGCATGTGCAGCAGGATACATGCAGGCTTTGTTTATGATGACCTTTAGCGGATCTGCTATGATTTGGAAACGAGACCGAGCTGCATCTTCTGTCCCTGTAAACGCAGCAGACCCCAAAGCCTGCAGGGAGTTGGAGGTTCTCCATCACACAGGGCCTGGCAGAATTATCTGGCAGCCCAGGGCAGCGTCTCCTCTTCAGAGCTGCACCTGAGCACAACCGCGAGCACCTGTGCTGGGTTTCCTGAGGTGCCTGGTTTGTGCTTTTAGTGTGGGGTTTGCCAAAGATGGCAAAAATACTCAGGTTTCTGATCGCAGGTAGCTCAGTATGTTCAAGTATTGTTTTATCGGCAGGTCAGAAGTGCTGTGTTTGTTCTTTATATGGTTTAGGAATGAATTTAGTGGCCTTCCAAAGAATTCCCTGTTTCCAAATATGCCAAACTAGCTAGTCACACTATAGCAGAAAGTTCAGGTCTTCACTCAGCTCCGGACTGATTTGCAACAATTAAATTTTTATTCCTAAAATTAGGAAATTCTTCCCAGTTCAGGGCATGGCTCCAGGGCTCTTCATCACAAAAGCGAGCTCTACCAATGTAGCAAAAATCGATAGTTACGTTTTGTGCAGTTTCTTGGGAAAAAGCCTGAGGATTTGTATACAATTTGCATTTTGCCCCTTGGCTTTCACATAATTAGGGACATCTCTAGGTTTGTTTTTCAGACCGAGGCCATTAGGGGAGCGCCAGTGAATTCCTGCATGAGCCTACGGGGCTGCGTCTGCCAAGGTGCAAGGCTTTTCCCGGGAAAGGAAACAAAGCCTTCATTTTAGTTAACGTAACAGTGAGCCATTTAGAAAAGATGGGGGAATGCGCTAACAAAGAATAAATATAACAGAAACTGAGATATTTAATTTGTATATCCGATAGAATTATCTTCTTGGGTTTTAAGCTTTTAAAACTTAAGATGTTCTTGGAGGGGAAGTCAAGTTCTCATTTTAGGGGAAAAAATCAAGATGACTAAGATTGCATGTATTTAATTTAGCTCCACCAATGTTTATAGCACTGGACACACAGTGTTTTACTGCAGTAAGATGAATATTTATTAACAATTCAAAATGATCTGTTCCAAAATGTACAATGCACTCACAGTGATGTTTTACCACAGAAGTCCAGGTGTTTCCTGTCTCCGTTTGGAAAGGCTGCGAGCTTCTGATAGGTTTACTGAGCAACGCTGTTGTAAGCTTAATGTGCAGCAAAATAATACTTTACTCTGTCTCATCCCTGGAAATGCAAATGGTTAAAATTTTTAAATGCTGGTATTGCCTAATCTAGTGTGGAGGATGGACTTGAGAACATTTATTTAATATGCACAAGGAACAGCCATTGAGCTTTATTTCAACATCCGCTGTATTTATGTAAAGAGTTTCACTAACATGGAACGGGAAAGTGAAGAGCTGAGTGGAAATCAAGTTTTTCAGCGTTGTACCTCCATCAACACGTATGCTTACGTTGTAACAATTGCTTATATTTATGTGGATGGTAATTCCACAGCAGACTTGGTGCTTTGTTCTTTCTTGTGCTATCCATCAGGGCGTACCGGACTGTTCAGTTGCTTGCATTTCAGCAAAGTATGTCTCTGCTATTAAGACGACCTGCCTGAGCTGTAAAACACACACTTCCCACGTATCCACAAAGAATTTTAGCTGTAACTGTACTTGTAGGAGATTGCAGCTACGTACTTCTTACCCGGAGAACTGCAATTGCGGTTCATGGATTCCTGGCAGCAGAGGTGAGCTGAACAGGCCATGCCCGTACACTGCGGGCCCCTCTGCCCTCACAAGCAGCTTTCCTTTTCCTTCCAGGAGAAGCCAGGAGGCAGGGACAGAAACACGCACTGAGATGATACACATGCTGCCCTGACATTCAGCAGCCGCAGCATCCACGCTCCGGGAGCAGAAAAGCTCCCAAGGCCAACGGTTGTCATGTAGCTGTCATTAAGGGGTTGGAAACTTTGGTTTTCGCAGCGATTCTAATCTTAATAGAATTCTACTTACATCTGAAACCTGTCATTATGGAGTTTGAACTCCGGAGTGTAGTGCGCCAGCATTTCCTCATTACCAGTGTATGTGTCCAAGCCACTGAATGCATATCCAACGATAAGCAAACTGACCTACTTTTCCATGTTTCCCAGATGGAAAGCTTTACCTTAGGATTATAAGTGCGTGCCATGTTTAGAAAGTATGCTCCCCTGTCTGTTGGTTTACAGAGAGGAAATTAGGTTTTTGTTTATTTCTGTTTACCGCAGACAGGCTAGTAAATCTCTCAATCTGTAGATTTTCTAAGGAACTCAGAGCTGTACTTCTGTCAACAGTTGTACTTCTGTGTGATCACCACATCACAACAAGGAGATGATTTCAAGAGCATTCAGTTGCTTACAAAGTCCGTTTCTTTTGAAGAGCAAACCTTGATGGTAGCTGTTGGCCTTCTGAAAATGTTAGCTGGGATGACTAGGTAAGGGCAATGGAAAGTGGTTTCCTTTAGGGTGCCTCCCTGGGAGACAAACATCGACAGTTGAAAGACATTGGCCATCAGTCTACGTTCATTCTAATAAGAAGAAATTAGAAGAACATCAACAGCCAGGCCTGCTCCCTTTGTTTCACACACTCCAGACAAGGCTTTACAGGTTAACCTGTTCTAACTCTACCAAAGCTCACTGAAAACTACCATAATGACTACACACCACTAAATGATTTACCTCTTACATTCTGGTACGATCTGGTGCCTCCAGGCAGTCACACACAGAGCCTGATGAAGAGCACGGGCCCGAGGCCATCACACCGTGAGATGAGGACACATTCCTGACAGGCTGGCAGCAGAGGGGCCGGGCGTTTGTTGAGATTGCTGTCGCTTTCTCAGAAGGACCAGATATAAGTGCTTCTCCTTGAAAAGCAGCATGAAGATGCCTTTCAAAGAGACATGACCAGCCGAGGGAAACCAATTAGTGCCAATTAAGCTTAGTGCCAAAGATCTGCTCTGCAAATCTTTGTGAATGCTTTGATGGAAGTCAGGAGACGCTTCCGTCTTCCGCGGCTGTCCTGTGACTGTAGTGCCGGCTGTTCCAGCCAGTTCCTCTTAAGCCCTACTCAGGAGCACCCCAGAGCCCTGTTTTCTCCCTTCTGCTTCAAAAAACAGCAATCTACACAGTGCTGTGAAGGTAGAGCTGAACTGTAAAAAATACCATGTGAGTAGGAGGGAACAAAAAGCTTGGACAGAATCGTCAGCCAGAAAGTGAAGATGTTATTAGAAAGCTCAATTTCAAAAATACAAAACAAACAAGGAAACCAACAACAAAAAAAAAAACAATCACCACCATATTTCTTCAGCCACCTAGTGAAAATGAAATCGCAAAGCTGGCCAAGAGCAAAGTTTTCTGTGGTGTCCTTGTTATGTGATAAGAAAAGTTGTTGCTCTGAGGACACGGTTCTGCAGAGGGCTGTTAAGTCCTTTTGAAATCATACATTATGCCAGTACAGCATCTGTTGTGTGGCATCAGTCCGCAGGGCTATGATAACTTCAAATTCCAATTCTAAAAAGTGCATTAAATTTTATTCTCAATACCATTTCTAGCCTAAAGATGCCCTCTTTCCTGTTTCCATCAATATTCATAGCATTGCACCAAGTGCTCCCTGTGCACTGGGCAGAAGAAAACATGGAAGATTTCTTTTGGAAGCCTTTTTGGCACTGCAAGAGCTGATTTCTTTCAGCAGGACTGAAGGCCGTGGCTTGGAAGCCATCTAGTGGCCTCCTCACCTCGGGCACAAGCACGCCTTGCGGGTACACCACGATTGCAGTCCAGATGTGGCACACAGAAGTAAGCAAAGGGACCCCTAATGCGCCAAGTCAACTCTTCAGTTGCCTGGAAGCCTACATTCATATAAATGTAGGGTTTCTTGGTTCTTTTGATTATTGGCACATGTCAGTGCTCACAGAATCTGATGTTTATTCTGCTTAGCACACTGAATAAGAATATTAATCAAAGACTAGAGAGTAGTGAAACAGAAGATGCTTTCTGCTGAGGTTTGTATGATGTTTGCATAGGTGCAGCAGGAAAGAGAAGTAGGGCATATCTCAGCCTAAGAACTTGTCTCTCCTTAATTGCTGTTCCAATTTAAAAGATGCGCTTAGAAAGTAGGAGGCAACGTGTGAAGTTTGAGCATGCCGGAGTTTTCCTAACTTCTACCAGCTCTCCCCTCTTCTTTTTCAGTCACTGTAGTCCGAATTTGTTCTTTCTTCATTTAGGAATAGTGGATATTTGGAGCAGTACTATATAAAGCATACTCCTCCTCATATCAAGGAATATATATCTGTCTTCAGAGTTTCTATTCAGGAAGTTATATTCATTAAAAGGTGTTTTAATACACCTATTTTCACTCCCAACACAATGATCTGCTTTTGAATGATAGACTGGCAGGCGATCATTACATTTTAGTTTCCAAAGTGAGCATAAAACAGTTAGGCAGCTCCCAGCTGGGCTCTAGTCCAGTCCAGTCCGCTGTGCTTCGTCCTCAAGCATCCTTACATCCAGCCGATACCTCACAGGAGGAGGCCTGGTGTGCCACCTCACACAGCAAATGGCCCCTGGAAACCACCAGGCCCTGAGGTGCGCAGTGCGCGATGCTCTTGAGCCAATGAAACCATTTTTCTCCACTTTGAAGCCCTTTTTCCTGCAGGATTTTCCTAAATCCTTTGTTTCCCTCCACCACAGGAGCCCAGTTGTCCCTTGTATCGCTGGGACCCACACACCAGGCAGCACTAGGCCGAGTTTCAGCTCGCGGGCCTGCAGGCCCTGGCTCCTGCCCTCCTGTTCCCGCCGCCTTCCGTGTGGCGGTGGCCTCAGGCCGCCCTCGTCCCGCTCTCGGGAACAAAACCCCTCATTACTTCAGGGGCTTGCCGATTGTTTCTTTCGATTCGGAACATTGGAAATGAGAACACCTATTTTTCTGTTTTCGCTGACTCCAGCTCTTTTTGGCCTGGGCACCCTGGGGAAGAGGGGATGTAGTCATCCAACCACGTAACGACGTGGGCCCTAATGAGTAACACATTTGTACTTTCCATTCTCGGTCTGAGAAAAAGGCCTATAAATAAAGCGTATTTGCCCTCAGATCAAGAAAACCTTTTTCTTACATAATGCCATTAAATTTTAAATTAGATATACAGGCAATTACTGGTGAAAATGTTAAATACTGTATAACCTATGAATATGACCTAATTTAATATAATTTTATAAATGCTTGAATTCAATTAAATAAAAACTTTTGTATAACATTTAAGCTGTTTGCTTAGTTCTCCCCAGAGCTCACAGTAGGTTACTGTGAGCCAAACAGCATTACAGCATTTGTTTAAAATGCCAAAAGGCTTAGGATAGATCCCATACACTTCTAGCTGAATCCCTAGTCACTGAACAGCAATTTCTGGGCAGAAGCTGCTGTATTAAATAATTGCTAGCTAATAAATATATTTTAGACACATTATAAACCTGGATGTTAAACCTGCTAGAGTAAATGAAATGTTTATTGCAGAAAAAGATACAATTTGCTGTTTTGACCTAGGTGCGTTGTCGTGGAAACCGAAATCTTTCTTGTGCAATAAAAAATCTGCTTGTCATCTGATTTGAGCCAGTTATTTGCACAGGTGGTTTTCTTAGCAGACAAGTACTTAGTAAAAACAAATCTATTCTTTCTCAATAGTTCCATTATGTGTTCCCACAACAATGGGTTTCATTTCACTGGCTTTGTAATTAATGATCCATTATCAACTAATTAAATCACATTTAGATTTTATATGAGTTCATCTGTTACACAACACTTGCTCACCAATCCTATTTCCTGGGTGTGTTAACCTTGGAAGAGTTTTAATTAATGGTGAGAATAAAGTACTGTAGGTTGCACAGTTCTTCAGACAGACTACAGTAATGACAAATGGGGACACATAAATATATCCAACAATTTAATACCAATTTCCTTAAATGAAATAAAGCAGCAGTGGGAGTAACTGAAATCAGATTTCCAATCTGTACGTAAAACTGTTGTAAAATATCAAGTTCATATGCTTGTAGACAATGGAAACTGAAATGTGAACTATGCTAACAGTTCCAAAATGTCATCCAAAAGAAAATTTAACTTAATAGACAACATCTTTGCTGTTTGGCCTGCTCCAGACCTCACTGAGATCAGTGAAAAGATGTTCATTAACTTTTTTGGATGAAACCCTTGATTTGCAGTCCTTAGGGCAGAGGTTGCCTCCGTCTGTGACAGCACAGCACACAGTAGAGCTGGTTTCTAATCCTGCTTTGGCTTTTCTACAATATCAATAAAAACAAGTAGTAGTAGAAGGCAGTTGGAAGTGGCTATTAAGACAAAAGAAAGCACTTTTGTTCGCGTGCTCTATGTTCTACAGGAACGTTAAGCAAGACTAGGAGGGCACAGTGAAGGAGTTTTCAAAGGAATCTCCATACGATTTCCTTAGCATCTTACAAACGACTTGCACTTGAGACTACTGACATCCATAATCAAATGGAGCAAAGGGGACACTGTTTTTTCACTTTTTTCTTAAGTTGCTTAGTGGATAGCAGTGTCACCTCCACGCAGATTTATCAAGACTGGCAGTTCCTACCCCAGGCTTCTCAGTGGCAAAACGTCACAAGCCCTCCACCACAAGGTGGGCTGGACACAGTCCTGAGCACGAGGCTACAGCCCAGCAGCCCAAGCTGTGCAAAGTGCTGCCCCGCGGTACCATTCACTTCAAAAGGTTCCAAAAGCCCTCAAGAAAAATTCTGAATCCTATTTGGAGGGGAGTGAAAGGGTTAAATGTGAAATTTCCCATTCGAAGCCACTGGCTCTTGAGCTGCTTTTCCAGGCAGTTTTGAGCATCTGCTACAAATAACAAACTGTACAGGACTGAAGATTTTGAGAAAATATTCTAGGTAAATAACAGGCCCTTACACATTCCTTTGCAAATGTGGCAAATAGTGTAAACAGATTTTTGAGACCGATTATACAAGTTATATGTTTAGTCTACAACCTGGATACAGTTAACTAAAGCTCCTTTGTTTCTACTTGGAAAGGATTTATCAAAAGATTTAAGAAACAGGTTTTATACGTGCAATGGAATGTTAAATCACGTGCGAGCCGAGTGCCTTGGAAACACAACGCTTTGGGGTACTGTAAGAAACCACCCTAGTTAAAAAAGCATTTTATATGTTCTTACAGTATTTGTCAGTGAATTTTGCACACTTGTAAAGAAAAACAGTGTATCTATTCAGCAAGGCATTTAGGAATGTATTTATCAAAGCAAAAACGAACTTTTCTCTCATTATTATAATACTTACTGTATGTATTTCGCTAGATGGCACTAGAGTACTGTAAACGTTGGAAGAACGTGTAATTCAGTGCCCGCATGTAAGTGTTTATCCATGCTTCAGTTTACTTTTATAATACATATTAGGTGCGATGGTGTTGAGTATTAGCATAAAGTAAGCCAATGTTCAGATCTAAACTCATACACACTGGTTTTCTCTCTCCCACACATGGACACAAACACGTACATGCTGCACAGCCAAGGTCAAAGGCTGAAACGCAATGGAGAGACTTGAGGGGAACTGTAGTGGAGGAAGCATTTCAGTTCAGAAAAGGAAATGAGAGAAGAAGCACTTATAAAGAGTGGAAGAAGCAGCAAAAGAACAGGTTTCAAAAGTTTTTGAGAGGAGTCAGGAAAAGAGGGGACTGTGCCCAAAAATGGAACAACAGCTTTAATGCATTAAAAATACCAGTAAACTGGGAAAGGCTGTGTTTATAGAACTGAAATTCTACAAAAGACCTAGGAAAGAAGAAAGACTTTCCAGATTGACTTTGAGGGTAGATAAGAGATACTCTAGGGATATTATATTTCCTTGTTTTGGAGAATGTTCTATCCATAATCTTCTGACTTTCCTGAAGATTAGTGAATAGCAAAATAGGGCCCACTCTTCATCTGCTATTGGCTTCTGTGGCTCCTCTGACTTAAGTGAAGTCTCTCTGACTTAAAACAGATGAAGATCAGAGCTCTGTATGTTTGAAGCATTTATCAAGCAAGCACATAACATCCTCTATTGAAAGTTTGTTGCAGTTTTTTGTTTGTTTGTTTTTAGTTTTGGGGTTTGGGGTTTTATCCAAAGAATAGCATTAAATTATGTGCCAAGTTTAGGATCTGGTATTTTCTCTAAATTGTATTAACAATATGTTTTTCATGGAAGTGTTTGGATGTTCCAGTTGTTGCTTGCATTTTTTCTTTAATTGATCTCATCCAGACTGATGCATTGTAGTTTAGTAATTTGGTAATCCTATGGTTCTACACACGAGGCTAAAAGCATAAACTGCGAACTCTGACAGATGAGATTTGGCAGATTTAGCTGCAGTGGCTTAAGACGTGACCACCTCCAGCTGTTCACCTAACACCACTGCCTTTCAGCATCATCGTCCCCTACAAGGGGTGACAGAACGGGACATGTGTCAGCACTTCCAGTGCCCCAATTCACAGCCTGGCATTTCAGCCTAAAGCATCGGTGAGGGTGGTGTGAAACGCAGGAGTGAACTGGACCAACCTACAGACACTGCTCCGACGGCAGCGATCATCATCAACACAGAGCAGGCAGCTGGGGGCAGGAGCTGCCACAGCTGCATCTGCCAGAGCTCCACAGTGGGAGCCAAGGGCATCAGCAAACCTACAAATCTGCGTGCTTAAATGCAGCCCTGTTAACAAAACCCTTGAGCACCTTCTCAACTGTGCTGACAAATCAGGGCTAAACTAAAGCCTCTTAAAATTCACCATCTAACTTTTGGCCAATTCTGAATTAGGAGTTAAAATAATTTTCTTCTATTTTATTATTGACATTATTTATAATTCTATAGCTTTTGACATTATTGCAGTATGTCACATTCTGTGGTGCAGCCGGAGTAATTTACAGTGGTAAAGACCTACCTTGTGAAGGCATCCGTCCTTTTGCACTGACAAGGAAGTGTCGGTAGGGTGGGCTGTAGATGACTCTGAAGCATAATCTTGCTATTCTTAGAAGAATATTACTTACTGAACATTTCCGAGCCTGGTAATCATGTTTTTCCTGTTGATTCAGTGAAAAAGAGTGTTAATTTGACATTCAGGTTTAATTGTATGATGCGTGCTTATAGCGTTTTAACCAGTGTTATTACCGACTGTAAGTCTCAGAGTAAAGAACAACTTTTATCAAAATTATAACTACTGAATACAAATACTCAATTTATGTCACACGACTGGCACACGACTCTTGATTTCAGTACTGTAGGGTTCAGAGAGAAGTGAAAGTTTCTCAAATTCCACAAATCTGGGCCCAATAGTTCCATGCTTGTCTGTCTCCAGTCACAATTCCCAGCAGGTCCTGAAATGTGTGAAGGGTTGGAGCCATCAAACACCATGATCTCAGGAGAAAATAAAGCCCGAATTCTGTGTGGTTCAGATTGTTCAGTTTAATCTGGCTTTCCTTCAGCTGCTGGTGCAAAGCAATTGAAAGAGTTGCAGAGAGCACGTGCGATATTAGTTGGTGAGCAATGAAGTTCCCAATTAGTTCATGTCCAGTTCAGACAGCTGAGACATGCATCCAGCCTCCCCCAGACAACTTGTCTTTTACAAGCAGAAGCATTGACAGGTGGAGGAAGAGTAATTTAGCCATTTGGCCAGGATTTACAGACGTTGTTTTGCAAACCTTGTGCCTGGCGTGCAGCCGGACGAATGGCTCGTGCTCCTCACAGAGCCGCGCAGCTCCCGGGCCTAGCGCGGCATGGCTCCTCACTATGGCAAAGCTGGCGTGACGAGATCTCTGTTTCAAGCCTAAGCTTCAGCCCATTTCGGACAAGAGGCCGATGTAGCTTTGGCTCAGGGGAAGAGACAGTCTTTCAGACGTGACCAAAGTGGCTCGGCGGTTTGTGCTGCCTCGGGAGCTGGTTCAGTCGGCCGGTGAGACACGGACGTACACCAGTGGCGCGGTGCCATGGCGTGGGCCGGGGGCAGCTCCCACAGCGCTTCCAGTCGGATTAATTGGGGTCCTGTGGAAGTCAAAAGGAGCTCGGTCGCTGCTGTCACAGGGAGCAGTGCTAGTTAGGCGGAAAGCACTTCTGTGCTGCCATCACCTTCCTGCGTGTGACATACAATTACTTCAAGGTGAGAAGGAGCTCTTCTAATTGAGGTATTTGAATACTAAGCCTCCCTGACTTGGGGCTGTTACCAGGGCTGTAACCCCGGGCAGTGTGGCCTGTGCTTCACGGCACGTCAGGCGCGTCTGTGCGTTTCCCCTCACAGTGATACGTACGGTGTTGTTTCTTAAAATGTTGCTGAAATACCCAAAAACAGCTGGGACAGTTGTGTTTCTTTAAAAATATTGTAATAAAATTTGCTGTCAGAATGTATTGCTGTGCTCCCGTGAATATTTACCTATTTCTATTGGCTTCCCCACTGGCCATAACAGATTCACAAGCAGTCTGATGCTTGAAAGTGTCGGTAAATAGCAACAGTTACGTGGTTCCCATCTTTTAATAACAGTGTGTTTATTTAAATGTTCTTCTGTAGTCAGCTGCCTATTTCTGAATGATCATTCTGGAGGATGTCTCTCCTGACAGATACATAAGAATGTATCTGACCCACTTGTTATATACTGGATTTTTATTAATAATCTCATTAAAAAGTATGCAGTGAACTCAAAACCATAATTTACCTGGTGTTGTAGTTTCATTAGACATCAAAAGGGTGCTTGATGGAGTAGAATAATCCTATTCTGCATCCTTCATTGAATGTCTTTCAGAATAAGTTTATTCATTTAATTAGAAGGCATCTCTAAGTGAAGACTGAGCTGGTTTTACTAGTCTGACCGAATTTGCATTTGTTATCCAAAGCACCCTCTATTTCACTGTACTTACGATAAGTGTATTAGAACACACGCCGGAAAGTATCTCCACAAATTGGTACTTATTTTCAAAATTGTGTTAGTGCTAATTCAAAAGTGAAGGAACAGAGGAGCTCCGTTACATTTTTAAGTGGAATTTTCCCTTCAAATCTGTGGATTAGTCATGGCAAACAATGAAATGTTTAACTCAACATTAAATGGGATTATTAAATATCTTTTCAGAGTGGAAAATCACATGCATTATTCTATTCCCAGTACAAAAGGACAGTGAATTAGTTTCCCTCTTCATTCTGTATAAAACAATGAATAATACCATGGGCATGCTTCAGCCTCAGAGGACTTTGCTGATTCACATACACCAAAAAATATCTGGATCATTTCAACATGAAGGTGACATTCTCTGTGATTAAAACCTGCTATTGTTACAATGATGGTGAGGCTTGTAGTAGTTGGGTTGTTGCAAACTGGGATATTGTAGCTAAGGCACATTTTACCTCCCCATCATAGTCCTGTATGCAGACAGACATAGTTTTGGAAAGATGCCGTGCACAGTCCTTCGCAGCTCAGCAGCCATAACACACGGTTGGAAGTGTAAAGCTATTTCATTTCCATTTTTCTCTTTTATGTGTCTGGCTTTGGGGAGTGTGACCTTTCTCATGTCTAGATCGATACGTCTGTAACCATTAATTCTAGGAAAAGCAGGACCTGCTTGTAACACTAGAGATTAGGATATATCAGACAGTCAAGTCTCTCCCTGCTCAAGAATGGATAGGTGGCTAACTAGGCAGTTCTCTTCTTAATCGATGCCATCGGCTTCCCAGGAAAAGGGATGCTCGCAGGCCAGAGAAGTGCAAAGACAGATAGCTCTTCAGCATCCGAAACAGCAAGAAGGGAATGGAGCTGGAATACTTAGCCCAAAAAGTAATGTATCACCTTAAAGCAAATGTGTTGTTCCATAATGTATGACTCTCTTACTCCTGTACTGGGTTAGGTGCAGGTTTATTTCATGCATGGTATCAAATAAATTGCAGGTATTTTCTGAAATTAGGTATCTTTTCTCATGTCAGTAATAGTCATAATGAGCATCAATAGCTAGCGAAAACATCGCTCCGAATTTATGGTATTCGGAATTCTTCCTGCCGAGTAAGCACAAGAAGCTCTCAGCCAACTGTGTAAACTTCTTTTTAAGGAAAAAAAGAAATCAGATGGAAATTATGTCAGCCTAACAGGAACCATTGTCTTTGTATGGGCACGTGAAGGGATCTCTGGAAGCAGGGCTGTTAGTTAATGAGATCATTTGAATAGTCTTTGTAAGTGGCTGGCAATCCCACGAGGCCGAGGGAAGTACTCGTCTTTCACCTTTTGGCCCATTTCACATTGAGCAATGACAAGGTTGCCTGAAATGTATTCTGTGGAGACTGCTTTAGAGAAAACGAAGTGAAAGGCATTTACTAGGTTTTCTCACTACCTCTCATTTGTTAAGGAGTACCCCTCTGGAAAACCTTTCCTTCGCCCACAGCTGGAGTCTCTGCAGTGCACACAGGGCGCTGCGTTTATTCTTTGAATGCAGAACGCCTGGTTACTTTGCTTCCAAATCGTTTCAAAACTCTGGGCAGTTTTGTACCGAACTATTCTTGGCCAGGCAGGTACGACGAAGTGCACCAAGTCTGCCGCGAGTTTTTAACAGATCCATTATGAGCTGGAACAGAGGAGTGCTCAGAAGTAACAAGTGACATTGCTTTTGGCTTTTTTGGGGAGGGAGATGCTGGTGAACAGGGCGAGACAGCAAAGGTAGCCAGTTGTGTCCAGGTGCTTGATTCTTTCTTACTGTAATTACTACTTGGAGGCAGGTTAGTATTTAAAATAACCTGATGCTTTTGTTACACAAATCCATAATAACCCAACAGAATGACCACAGAGTTTGAGGGGATAACTTACCCATCAGGGAGGCACAAACCCAGTGGCTGGGACACGTCCCTCTCTGAGGAGCTCCCAGCAGTCGGTGACAAGTCAGTGCTCATCCCGAACCCACCAGCACGGTTCTGCAGAAAGGAAATTAACAGAGAAAAACAACCGAGTCTGTATACAAAGTATTTTGAACATGGGAGATGCTGCTGAGCATTTTCAGCTAGTTTTTATTACCTTTTCAAAATAGTATCTTTTCATGGACTGAAATAAAGCTTAATTAATTGATCTTGTTCTGAACTTTTCAAGGCAGGAAATAAATCTTCCAGTTGCTTCCAATCACTTCTTGTCCTGCCACTATCCCATGTCCTGGCTGTTCTGTAATCTTCTTTTCGTGTTTGTTAGACGATTCGTCTCGCTTAGCTTGTGTCCAATCCCTGCTTAAGGCTGTGGCAAGTAAAACAAGAGTAGGTACAAAGTCTTGCCAAAAACTTGAGCTAGGAACAGGTTTCGGGTTGAGTCAGCATGTGTCGGGGTTCAGCAAGCTGGTGTTTTTCTGGGGTGGCTGCCATCCTGTGCCTCAGCAGCTAAGCATGTGCTTTTCAGACAGTGCAGGTGTAAACCCGTCTCCATTAATTCAGTGGCAAAATTCCCATCCCCTTCAAGGAGACCAGGGTGCCTTCTCGAGTCTCTGGGCTCACTGTGGTATTTTCCTGTCTGGTGTGCTGTGCCAGCACTTTGCGTTTCCTTTGTTTGCTGTGGCTTATTTGATACAACAGCTATTGTTCTATGTGAAGCTTTTTTTTTTCACTTTTATGGTGCTTCCATCTACCCCTTTACTAAAAAGAAATAAATAAAATAACACATTTACCATGAAGACAAAGTAGGGCTCCAGTCCCTTTTGATATGCAGTAAAGCTTCGACATATAAATTGAAGGGCAGGCGCTCGAAGCCGTATCTAGAAGACACCAAGGTGAAATAAGCTTTCAGAGCGATGAGGAATGGCACAATTCCTTGCGACGGCACCGTGACTCTGAGGCGCAGCGGTGGTTCAAAGGGCACGAACACATTCAGTGTCGCTGTTATTCTTTCTCTGCCGTGCGGGTAAAAATGAGACAAGCTGCACGCATTTCTGTCAGTGGTCGTGAAGGAAGGCTGAGTGAAGAGTGTACCTTCTGAAGCACTGATAAGAGAACTTGTTTGATGTTTTTTCTAAATGATGGCTTCCTACATTTTTATCAGTGCTATTTCTTAGCCAGATCCACTCTTCTCACAAACAACTTAGTTTTCTTTGTCCCTACATGCTTGAGATAGACGCTGCTGACACACGAAGAGCAAATGTATAAGCTGATTTCGTTAACTAGTTTCTTTTTCTGCGTTTAATGTTTTATGTTGCTGATACAAAGTACCTAAATATTTGCCTTACCAAATCACAGCCGAGTAGGTTTTGAGCTAAGCCGGTCAGCACCACAGCCTCGTCCTGTGGCGTGGGATGTCCACCTCTGCAGGGGGGGACGGCAGCCCCCGGGCGATGAGATTTGCTGAGCCTGAAGCGGTCGAGCCCGTCCCAGAGTTACCTACACACGCCTACCCAGAGAAACAAACTCAAGTTTGTTTGAAATGGATTAGTTGAACTTCACTAAATGCTTGTGTCGACATTCTCATCTGGAATTAAAGCAGCCTTAATTCAGTTTCATTCACTTAGAAAATTGATTAACTGTATGGACAGCGCATCGCAAGCAATAATATCGCCAGAGCTTAATGAGTGACCATTCATCAGCTGCCCCTCAATAACTTCTCGGCTGTAAGCTCCCCTTCCACGCAGTTGCAGGGTTTTGCCTTTTCCTCGTTAGGGGCTGCCAGCCCTTGCAGCGCCAGGCACGCAGTCCGGCTGGCGGGCAGGGATCTGTACATCTCGACTGCCTTGAAATTACACCCCATCCTTCTGAAGCTGAGACAAGCCCTGACTCTGGCTTAGCCCTGTAGCGTGGTCTTCAGGAAAGAAGCTGCAGGACCTTGGGGTGTGCTCGCCCAGGAGATGCAGACTCTGGGGACAGCGGTGGCACGTTTCGGGTAGATGGCACGTAGGTGCTCCTGCAGGGACAGTCTAGCTTGGCAAGCAAGGTGCTGTTTTCCCATAATTTAAAATCTCTACAAAGTTGACTACACAATGAAACAACCGTTCTTGAATTATACAATTTAACGTAATTATGAGCCTTGGTGAAGGAATTAAGATGAACAAGTAACAAGCAAGCACTCTGCAGGGTTTTTCAAATCATTGTAAAGTTTGGAAAATTGGGCCCACTGTGGCTATTACCCGCTTTATAACACAGTCATAACTAGCTTGTTTGGTTTGTTACACTGCTGGATACTCTCATGGATCTTAAAGCCTGGCCAATTGTTTTATTTATTGGTAATTTTGTTGAATGCCACAGTGAAATGGAATAACTGGACTTTGTTTATAGTGCCAAAATGTGTTTTCCTGAATGGCTGTTTTCAGCAACCTGTATAGTTAAGTAAAGCCATGGTCCGTATACCACGGAGAGATTCAGGATTGGTACTGGTTATTCGCTTCCTGCGTTATCTTCACATTTACAGCAAGTGAGGTAAATGCCTTTCAGATTTCACCACTTTGTTTTGCACTTACATTAAGAGAGACTCCTTGTGCAGGGTTTTCTCCTCGTGGTCAGCCAGACTCGCCAAGATACCCACCTTCTTGGCATAAGCCTGCTGATATAAGAGCAAGTGAGGACATCATGAAGGCACTGTGGGGTTTGGAGAACCATTTGAGCTGTGCTAGCCTGTTCAATTAAAAGATGCTCTGGCAATCTATACATTGAACCAACTTTTCACTTCACGTGGTAGTGTCCAGCTTCAGATAAGCTGAAGAGGTCTGAATTCCAGAGATTGCTGATACCTGATGTACATGAACAAGTCTCTCTGAAGTTGCAGAATTTAAATGGTATCTTGGAGCACAAGTGCTCTGTCTCTTTTTGATGCTCTTTCGCAGACTTTCTGCAAACATCACAAGTAAACCAATTCACGAAGTGGATGTCCTTTGATCAGCAAGACACAGCCATACAAAATCACATTCACATATGGAACAGAGGCAATTTAGAGGAAGACCTGAAAAACAAGAACAACATAGTTAGGAGTAGCTGGCATGGCGGAGGCGTAGGATATAGATGTGAAATGCACATGAGAAGAGAGGGGGGATTAAAAGCAGAGAAGCAGTAATGTAGGTTGTGGAAGAAGCGAGGACACTGGTGTTTTAATTAGGTAAAACTGACAGAATTAGTTGCTTCTTATGAAAGCCACCATAGGATTCATTTTTTTTTAATTTATTCGGCTTTCCTTTCATGCACCAGAAACCTGCTTCTAGTTAGGCTGTATGAAATTTATCATTTTAAGTGAAAACATTCCAGTAAATCACCTCTTCCCCAAGCTCGCCCCTTCCCCAGAACTCGCCCAACATCAAAACACAAACGAGGGGGAGAAAAATGAATCTAACAAGAAGGCTGCTAATGTGTTCATGTGTGTTCCTTTAAAATAGCCACGGTGGGGTCTTTGCCATTATCTGTGGAAGGCATATAATTGTGGAAATTTTTAAAGGTCCCATCTGGCTCCCCAATACATTTATTCTAATTGTGAAAAAGCAGGGATATTCTTGCCTCTCATTAGTGTAAGCCTACTCGCCGTAGTTTCTTTCTCGTAACAACACAGGTCAAAGAGGAGGCTCCTTAATGAGAATCTTGGTAACATAAACAGGAAATATAGATCATTTTATCTTCATTCGCTACTCAGAACTTCAGACTCAAAATGAAAACACTAATTTTTATTTTTATTTGTCTTTCTCTTGGGCCTTTAATCTATTAAGCGGGGCAATTATAGAATGCATTTTCATCATAAGTACTCCCATTTATGAATTAATTTACCAGCAGAGGAGCCAGGAACTGAAGGACAATATAATTTTAATTCTTTGGTTTTATCTCTGGAAACAGTTGTTTTCACTTCTTCAGCTCTCAAATTAGGTGGAAAGGAAGAATTGCGTTGAGTTAAAACTTAGATGATCAAAAAGCTGAGCAGGGCACTTCAAATTCCTGTCAACACGTATTTTATGCATCGTCTTCATAGAGTCATGCAGAAGCCAAAATGTAACAATTAGCTGCATTTCCACTATGTGCTGGGAAGGAACAAAAAGAAATTCTGTTTCAAGATTGCTCTTTTCATGCATCCTCTAAACCACACGCGTTTAGGAGGTGCTTATCAATCGTGCCATGCAATTACTAGGCTAGGCATGTGGGAGAAATAGAAATAAAATCAAAGAATCCCTCTTCTAGCTTACTTATGCCGCAATTCACCTACATTCCTTGGCTAGCAAAACCTGGCGCCAGATAGGGTGAGCTGCAAAGTCAGCCGAGAACCAGGGAGGCGCCTTCAAGTTGAAGCTGGAAGACTTGGGCAGGGTTAGCTGGTCCAGGCGCATTGCTCTTCTCTCACGCAACCCCACGCGGCACGTTGTTCAGAGCTTGGCTGCTCAAATGGCAGCTCAGGTGTTTGCTGTCCCGTCTCAGTTTTGCGCACACATTAATTGCAATCCGAGCTCAGCATTGTTTGTCTGGTGTCACAAGCAGCAGCTTGTGTTAGTGAGGCTCACAAGCTGCTTGTGCAATCCTTCCCTTCAGCTCAGGTGCTGTTGCCATCGTAGGGCCGCTTTCCCTCAAATTGAGAGTTAAAGACGAGTTCTTTAATTAAACCTGACTCTCTTGTGAGGACATGCCAGAATGCTGCCTATTGTAAAAAGTTTAATGCAAAAAAAATTCCATGTTACTTATGCTTTTGTTGATCCTAGGATATGAAGCAATTGCAATAATGTATATTGAGTTGTTGCATATTTATTACTCAGTGTAGAAATTTTATTATTTTTTTTTTAAAGGCTGAAGGTGAGAGAACCTAATCCATAGCATCTGGGGAATACGAAGCTTCACAAACAGGGTTGCACACATGTTGTGCTGCATTTCTGTTTAACTGATTGAGAATGCTTTAAATACAGCACATGAGTTCCAGAAGGCTTATCTGAGGAGGATCAGGCGTGCCATCGTAGCCGCTTTCTGGAGCAAGCAACTCAAGTGAATGGTTAGAGAATGGCCAAAACCAGCACTGCGGCTGTGGACGTCCTAGCTTTAGAAATATAGATCTAGATCCAAAAGTTACGATTAAAGCCGATGACTTCACAACATGTATCTTTACAGGTACATCTAGTTTGTAGAATACAAAGTACCTCGCTATGTAAAACTGTCTTGTCTTCACTATGTACACTGACGTGGAAATAACTACAAAATTGATTAAGTCTGTGTGCACTACATCGCTCTTCATTTGTCAGGATCAAACTAACTCAAAGCACGTATTTTCTGCATACCTCCTATATGTGTGCTATGAAAATTCAGACCTGAAGGTTGCCTGTGGCTTGATACCAGAGAAGGTAGAATTTTGCATGAAAAGTAGTCTTCCTTTTGGATGAAAAAATTGTCTTTGAATGTTCTCGTTTGGATATTTAAAACAAATGTGTTCCCAATCAAATGGCAATTTAATTGAGTTGAAATTAAATGCCAAATACAACAGCTATAGATTTTTAATATTCTCCTTCAAATCACTGCCCTTTAGCATAAAAGTAGGTTATCATCACTTTGGGGAATGGGATCATCCCAAGAAATCGAGTGGCAAAATCTTACCAAAGTCACTTCTTCCCGGGCATTTAATTGAAGAACTAAGTACACAATCACTGCATGCATTTTCATAAAGCTACTCTAGGGATGGTATGTGAAAATAATTTATGTCTGCTTTATGCAAGGTCATTAGTGCTCATACAGAACACTAATAATGACATTAAATCATCTCATATAACATTCAGCTTGTTAGCATAATAGAGTGTTTTTGGTGAAAAAAATAATTTAATGGCACAGGCTGTATCTTTGGAAACAGTATTTAAAGGTTGCTGATGTTTTGATAGAATTATTTTTTGTGGGATGGTTAGCCTGTAAGTGAACTGAGTATATATATATATATATAAGTTAAATTTCTGTACAGTTTTGAGCAATTTTTATTTTGGGAATAAAAACAACTGTAGCCATTAAGTGAAACAGCCATGCACTATAACTTTGTTCCACTTTATGCGGAGGACTTTTTTTTGTCATTCTTTGATTTTGCACCGCAACGTTCTTTATGGATGATTAGAGCATGCAGCTGAAACACAAGACGTTATCATGCATACCTTCACAAACACAGAGTAAGAACCAGACTTTGCCCTGAAGGATTAAAATCTAGGTAGATAACTAGGATGAAATCTTAAAATAGAGGCAGAACGATCTCTTCCTAAAATATGATGAAGAAATAGAAATGATACAGGACTTGGTATCAGAAGAACAAACTTTATAAAATGGAAATGGTTAATTTCATTCCTTCAATTTAAAACTCCCCAGGAGCTTTAACTTCTTTTTGCACATAGCCATCACTACCCCAAGTAATGCAGCATTTTCCTTCTACTTAAGTTGCAAAGGCAAAGTGTTGCTTGAATGGCCCAACCTGAGCAGTTCAGGCTGGTAGGTAGGCTCATTCCATCCCCACACATACAGACATCATTACTTGCTTTGAAATTAGTAATGGAACTGGTCTAGCCTAAAAATACTGCAGCTAATACTTGCATAATAATCTGGTCTTTAGGGTACTCAGAAAGAAACCTAAGCACAGTTCTCTCCTCAAATCCACACTATCCACCTAATAAGTGGCTTATCCTTTTGTACAGGTAAAGGGAAAGAAAATGCATTTCTGTCCTGTTGAACTTGTGACTGTCACTGGGTCAGATTCTTCCTAATCTGGATCTTCTTGCATCTCTCTCATGGTTACACTCATCATCATTGGCATGTATTTTTTAACCAAAAAAAAAAGTAGTGTAATGGCATGAGTGTTGTTGCACTGAACCTGTCGGGGAGCACAGAGAGTGTACAGACATCTTCAGTTAAGCTTTGCTCGCTCAGACCCATGCGCATGGTGGAATGTCCTCCTCCCACCCTGTGTGTCCTCATCCCACCCCGTCCTGTGCTTGCAGGACAGAAACGGCAATTACAGGGTGTTTGTGACATGCGTTCACTGGGCCTGTCTTACTCATCTTAGCCTGGCCGTAAAAAGCCATCATCTGCTAGTTATATTCGTGCAATGCAAGTAACAGTAACACCGTTAATATGCAAGGCTGGGTGTCTTCTTAGCCATTATCTCAGCCTTTCTCTTACAAGCATACATATCTGTCACTACCTGGCAGCTGTATCCGCTCACCCGCTCTTCCTTAAGACTATCCATATTCACTGATTAAGATAAAATTTTGTGGACAAAAGCTGCAAAGCAGTATCTCACATGCTGTTTATTGTTAAGGGGATATTTAATAGCTTTTAAATTCATTTAAGAAAATGGGAGCAGTGAGTCACATGTAATTATTCCCAGATAGATCATTAATTACTCGATAAAGTTTCTACATAATGCTGCCTTTTGCTTTTTTTGCCATAATGATGGGCTATTTCTCATTTATCTCAGTTTGCTTGTCAGTTATTCCAGTTCCCTTTCATCCCCTATCTGTGATATGTATGTAAATATTACAGATTGAGATTGATAAAGGTTTAAGAAAAGGCTGTTGCTTTATTGGATTACAGAAGAGTTTATGAGGAACTCATTTGATTATTGTGTTACAATGGTATCATTTGCACCAACACACGTATGGCTGTTTTGGTACCTAAGGGGTAACTGCATTTTGCCTAGGTTTGTAATTCAGCTTTAGAAATTTTCATTTGAGAATGCCAAACAAAGACACCAGTAAAAAAGTACACTTGAAACTAAAATTGCTCCTTTTAAAAGTTCACCCGGTGACATGAGGCTTGTCTTCATTTAATCACAACTTTAGATGAAGTCCTCTAAACTGTAATGCACTGGAAAGAAAGAGTGAGGTTGCGTGTACCACTGACCATTCACGTTCTTTAAGAGCACTCAGTACAAGGCTCTAGCAAATTCAGGAGTTGGATTTGCCAACTTAAATGACATCTAGATCGACTTGTTCTCCTTCCTCTGAGACCAGCTGCAAGAGTTCAGAAGGAAGGAGAAACATGAGAGGCTGAAACTCAAGGAAAGGTCATTAGTTCTCCCCCTGTTTTCATTACTTTTACTGCTGAACTGATTGGGCTATCCCGTGGCAACGTGTACCTTTTGGTGCTGCCTGATCTGGTGATCTGGTGGCTGACAGCTTGATGATGCTCTGCAGCCAGCACGCGGCGTCTTCGTCCTGGCCCTCTGGTGCGCCCCGAGGATGTAATGCCTTACTAGGCATTGTATCAGCAAATACCTGGAGAAAACCTGAAACAGAGTAGTGATAACTTGCTCAGTAGCAGCTGGTGAACTCTGGGAATAAATTTATCCTCCTCCATAAACACTTGGACATTTATGAGCGTAGGCTGCGTTCATTCTCTGGTACACCCAGTGCTGTTGTGAGGTTATTACTAAGTTATTATTATCCTGCCAACTAAAACACATCTAGCTGAAACTCAGATTAGCTTTACTCTTTCGCATTACACTCTTTATTTCTCCATAAATAAACAAAAATAAAATAACTACCACAGGAAAGCATAGAGAGCTGAACTCACATCCCGGCGTTTGAGTCCTGGCTGTTCTCAGTGTCCCAATGACTGCGTGCTTGCCCTGCGGCAGTACATCACAGCCTTGCCACGAGGGATGCGTTGCTGTTAGAGTAATCATTTCAAAGTGTTTGTCCTCAAAGAAGATAGAAAGGATCGTCTGCTGTCTTGTGAACTGATAACAAGACAATCCTGTTTGTTCCGTTATTGCCCTACATCTGCTCTCAATTATTCTGCAGCTAACTTAGTGCAAAACTTGGTGGGATGTATGTCAGTAGCAAGTCTTAAAACTGTCTGCAGGAGCTAAACAAAGCTTAACAAAGTTAAACACTTAAAAGACACCCAGTCATTGTCACCAAGAACCAAGCTCAGCTGTCTGTCCAAGCATCGGGCATCTCAGGACTGAAGGAGAAGCCGGAGCAGACAGTGACTGTCCCAGCACCTCCCAGGCAGAGCGGAGAAGGAAGAGGTGTGGTTACAGGGCTTGTGACAAGGGTCAGCTATTCACTTGTAGCACTTCTGGTTGTAGCACTTCTGGTTGTAGCACTTCTGCAATCTTGGTTAAAAAGTAGCTGCTTGCATCTTGGTGATTGTTTTAAGTACCAGAATTGCTGGGTAGATGCCCTGGTACCGGGGGATTTATAACGTCTTGCAAATGTGCTGGTCAAAATGAAGATTCACAAAGTTGGATACAAAATTAGTTCTTTCTGCAGCACAGCTGTATGGTACAATGGTGAATTTATATAGCCCATATAAATGGAATGCAGTATCAACCCTAGATAACGGAGCTAGAAATATTTCTTGTTTCCGTCACTGATGTTCAAATACTGAGGAACATCGGCAGTAAAACGGGAATTAGGTCAGACCACCAGCTGAACCCTAAATTTGTATTCTTGCTTGGGGAGTTAATGCAAGTACACCTCACCAGGCTATCCAAGATTAAAGCATATTTCATATTTCCTGCTCAAAATAGTGTTATTTGGAAAACTAATGAAAAAGGAATTTGTCTCACAGGGGGCTGAAGAAGTCAGATGCCAGCCTGGGGAAGCAATCTGCTCAGGCCGTGGCATTGATGATGTGAACCCAGCCCTCCACAAACGACGTTCCCATCAGCCACAGAGATAATCTGTGATGTAGTGTGGCGTGGTCACAAAATAAACTGAGGGGAACATCTGAATTTCTAGACTCTTTGATATTTTCTTCAGGTTCTCATGGGATGTGTGTGCTCCCCAGAGCCTGATGTGAAGGCGTTTGAAGTCTACAGAAATCTTTCGATTGACTTCATAAAGCTTTGGAGCAGGCTTCTAAGGGGATGGGTGTAGAAATGTGCCTCATATCTCTGGATCAATGTCATAAGCTTTCCTTGCCTTTAAAGGAAAAGCTGTTTTTAGAGAAGCACAGTACAATATAGAACAGCCAGAAACACAGCATACGTTCTCCTCTATCACCCAATCCAACTTGGAAACGTGTTGTTTTGGAGCAACAGGCTAATACTGCCACAGTTTGTTCAGCATCTTGGCTATGTTTTAGGATACTGATTGCTGTGGGATTTTAATGCCATTCCCAGATCCTGATCTAGGCCCACCCACCGCCGTCCCACAGGACAGTCAGTGACTGGCTCGGCAGCTGGAACACCGACCTGGGATAAATCAAACCCAGAGCCTTGAGATAAAACACCTTTCCCAGCTGCTGGCCTACCAATCAATACGTGTTTCTACTGCCATTGTATTTAACATGTGGGACTTCAGTACTGATTAGCAAAACTCTCTTGTAAGAGGAGCAGAACTTTCCAAAATGATATTTATGGAACTTGTATAACATAGCCCTTTTGTACATGAGATGTGTGGTACACACCTCCAGCTGTAGGGGGAAAGGGTTTTAGAAATTTCACGTTAATGACTGCAATACACTTAGTAACAACTTAGACAAATTTCACCCTTAAATTTTATAAATATGCCACTGAAAACCTACTTTGGAAATACAGAAAGGGTCCAAACATTTTATTGTAACAATATATCTGACATGTTCTGAAACAAGCTGTTTTAGTCCTGATTCGGTACACACACAAGTCAGTGAACATAATAATGGCATTTGCTGCGTGCTTGAGGCTGGAAGAAAAGTATGGGGTTGAGCCATTTTGATGCAGCCGTCTTTTCTCTTGATTCAGCTCCCAGAAATAAGCAATATTTATCATTGTCAATAACATATGATTTATTATTTCTTGTATGTCATGGTATAGAAATTGGGTTTGGGGACTTAAATTTACATCCCAGTTTTAAGAGGAGGAGAGTCGAGATATAAATTGTTTTTCATTGAAATGGTAATGGTTGATGTGTTGGAAAACAGTCTGTGTTGTATAACCCTTTCTAAATAGTGCAATAATATTTGATAAATATTTGTTAAATCTTTTTAATTGCAGTTTTGTTTTAACTTCATTAGTCATTCAGAACCAGGCTTATTGCTTCTTTCTTTTTCACCTCCTAGAAGAGGTGGCAGTAGGAAATGAAAGAAAAGGCTGCTTTCTTTTTTTGAACCTGAATGTAAAGGTAGAGGCTATTTACATTTTACTGCTGGAGATTAAAGCTTTGGTGTTGGAACTTTCTGGCCCACAGTCCCCAATACCAGGCAAACTGAATTCGGCATAAGTCCAAAGAGGGAAGAGCAAATACGGGTTACAGCTACCTGGAAGTCCTCTCAGATCTCAGCGTGGTCCTGCTGACAGCGCAAAAGGCTGGACCCACCGGCTTCTTTCACACCCCTGACTCATTATTCTTGCTAGAATAGATCAAAAAAAAAAAAAATCAGTTGTAGTATTTCATAAATAAGCACATAACCATAGCAATCCCCAGACCAAACGTATCTATTTAATAGCTAGCCAGTGTAATTTTTAAAGGAATGCTTTGATTCCATGTAGAAGTAATATTTGAACCTCCCAGAATACATATTTATACACAGAATGATTTACCCAAGCATTGCCAGCACTGAACCCACAAACTGTATGGACTTGAAGCCTTTATTAAAACATAAAAATATATATATATATGTATATATATATAAACACATATATACTTATACATATATATACAGAATCTCAGGTTATGCTAAGGGCAGAGCAGGCAGCTACGAGAGCGGATGAAAGTTTGAGTCCGTTTAGGAATAGGAAGAGAAGACACGAGTGGCCTTGGGTAGCAGGATGATTGTGGAAAGTCAGGGTTTGAACAAAGCTGGTAGGAAAATATTTGGAAGATTTTTAGAGAGATTTCAAAATAATTTTTAAAATTAACTACTTAAAATGTTGAGTCCTGAAAGAGGAAAAAATTTTGGTCCTGAAAGAGGAAAAGGAAAGGGCCTCCTGGATGCCTGAAGGAGCAGGTGGGACTAGAAACTCACCGCACTTCAGACAAAGGATGAGGGTGGGGGAGCCCACGAGGAGGACCTGAGATCCAGGCTGCCTGTAAAGGAGGCGTTTCTTCTGCTTCAGAGGAGGATGCAGGGGGTGACCCGTTAGTCAGCTCTAGCCCTCGGCCTGCTGGCTCTGCCACTAAATTAGGCCTTTTAAAATAAAGGAGTTCAATGGTAGATAATGGGGGCGTGTAAAGTAGGTTTCAGCTTTTTCACATTTTTTCAGTCTTAAAACTTCTCCAAACCTCAGTGTGTCCGATCCACTAATAAAGCCACAATATATGTATTTCTATTAGGCTTCCTATTGAACACTAGTCTAATACCTTTGCTTTCTTTATTTATGATGAGATTGTTTCCAGCTACTGTTAATTTATTTTACACAGCCCATGATGTAATCGTTAAGCAGTTGTAATGAAGATTGAAGGTTTAATAATGCCAAGTGTTACAAATTTCTATTTAATCATTCCTAAATCGATTAGTTACTTTCACCCAAATGCCGTGCCACTGAAACGCAGAGAGCTAAAGATACAAACCGCCGTGGCCAGTGTTTGATAAATGTTATTTTGGTGCGGTGGTAATTGAGTTATTGAATTTACTCATCTTCCAAATGATGTTTGCATTGTCTCAGCCATATGTGTTTAGGGCCAGGGGAAGGTCATTAGGAGCTTCAGACCGGGGGCATGTTTGGGTTAAAGTGATTTTGAACAGCCAGTGTCGAGGTTAGTCAATTAAAAGAAATAGCACAGTGAGATGCTACAGAAGGGCATGTTACGGGCTGGTCAGCAGGGAGGTCCCAAAGGCCTGTTTAAAATAGTCCAAAGAATCTGTAAGTGAATGTCTACTCCTAGCCCCGGGCTCTTTAGCCACTGACAAATTGCTGTGTGAGATGCCCTTCACTTGGAGCAGGTTTCATCTATAAACAAATGTCACACTCATGGCTGCGTATAGGACAAGCTGATAAAGGCCAAGATAATATATTAAATGATAATACCTTTTATCAATATAAACATACCCTTAAATGAACTTCCTTACGAGAAGATGAAGGCTGCAGATGGGAAACAGCAAATTCTTCAGGTCTGGCTGTGGTGGCAGGGACAGACCTGGGCTGGGCCGGCGGCTCACGTGGGTCGTTGCTGCCGAGTCCTGCATGAAGATCGACACCATGTTCAGGGGATTATTACTTCGATAGGATAAAGCTGTTTCAGAGACAGAGTTCAACAGATAATAAATGCATATCTATACCCTTGGACATAGTGTGTGAGTACTTTTTCCCCCTAAAGAGAGCGTCACTTCTATTGAAGACTGCATGCTGATGAATGCATCTCTGCTGACCAGCATTGAATGCAGTAGGTGGAAAGTTTCCCCTCAGAATTAGATCAGCCCTTTCCTGAGTGACCAAACACCATTTTCAGCAGAGTTCAAACATCCAGTGATTGCTGCCTGCATTTGGAAACAGTGTAGGATTAAAAAGGGAGGAGTTTCGCCATTTTTCAGATGTTTATCAACAATCGGGCTGTCAGAACCAAATGAGCAGGAGAAGCAGCCCTCCATGTCTCTCATGTAATTGCAAACATTTTCAGGGACCTGATATCCTCTCCTCTGAACAGTCACTGGGAAGAGCAAAGTCTCACTTAAGGTGAAAAATGGGCCCACTTGATTTCTAATCCCTGGCTAGCGGCTGTATAGAGAGACCCTTCTTTAGCTCCGAAACACTGGAGAGAGGCTCCTGCTCTCCAATTTCCCGGTGTGCATTCCTTAAAAAATCTATTGTTTTATAAACAGTGTTTTGTATTTTAGTTCTGTCCTCTAAACACTATTTAAATCAGAAGTAATAATTTCTAATCCTGTAAAATGCCCAAAGCTTAAGTCAATAAACATTTGATGAATATATAGCCCGAGGACGTTCTGCATGGCTGATAGATGCTCCTTGTGGGAGTGCCTGGCAGCTTTTGTGGTTAAACCTTTGCTTTTATACAATTAAATGGGCGACTCCTTCAAACGCTGGACACACTCCTAAATGCTAATTGCATGAGGAGTCGGAGAGCTTATTGTGGGCAAATGAAACAAAGACCTTTCCCTTGGTGCCAGTAAATGAGCAGCTAGAGCTGGGGTCATCGGGCTCTGGTTCACCAGGGGACCAGGAGCAGAGAGCCGTTAGGGCACGCTGCCCAGCTCCCCTAAAACTTTTGGGGTGTCCTCCCAGGCTGGGTGTGAGGTATCCTTCTGCTTGTCCACCCAGCTGCCTGGCCAAGGGTGCTGCCCCTCAACCAGCCGGGGTGGTGGCCCTGGAGGGAAGGGACGGGATGGGATGGGACAGCACAGGACGGGATGGGATGGGACAGCCACCTACTGCTGCCCACCCCAGAAGGTGTTCTCTGTCCGGTGCTGTGTAGCAGCTGAGACATTTTCAGCCTCCTCAGTTACCATATGCCAGATTTGTAAAATCTTGTTCACATTTTTTTTCTCCCTTTAGCCAAAGACAGCTCTTTAGGAGAGAAATGCGGAGCTGACAATTACACCGCTTCCTGCTGTGAATAAACTGTAGGACATCCCTAGCCATCAGGCTTTACAGGGAGACCTAAGAAGTATCTTTAGCCTTTCTTCCCCGTGTTGATGAAGTTACAAAGCAAGGCACAAGCAGTTTGTAACATTAGAAATCAGCCAGGGAGAATATTCTGGTTTAATGCACCGTAGGTCTTGTGTGCTGACTTCTGCATCACTGAGGCAGAAAGGATGGAAACAAGAAGATGGAGAAAAGGAAACACTAATTATTGTTATCTCTAATGATCACTGGTAAAATAAACAAAGCATTTAGAGATTCTGGGTATTTATTTTCTGTATTGCTCTAGCCACGATGTCACCCAGGACCGCATCTCACATGACAAGGAACAATTAAATGAAAATGTGTCCAGGCTATGCCCCTGCCAGACTGAATCATGACCCTTCTTTTGGCAGCCTCGTGCATGAATCCGCCCTGTGGGGAATACCAGGCGGTAGCTGATTTGCCATCTGACGTGATGCATACATTTTTTTGTGCATGTATGTCATGTCAGTGACATTACGCAGGCACTGCAAGCAGAGCTGATGCCTCAGCATAATGCTCTATTTTTAATGTTGCTTAAACGTTCAGAGATGAACAGCAAGGTCCAAGGAGAAAGGCAGCGTCGCTTCATAGGCATTTGCTTTGTTCCAAATCAGAATTCATAGCCATTTGATTTTAAAATACACTGTACAATATACACAGATGTAAGTGTATTAAATTACCTAGTTTGAATATAAACAGCTGCGGATGTAGTAGCTGAGAGCACCTGGGGAGTTGTATTCTACAGACCTAGGATTTTCTGTACAATTCATTCAATTATAGCGTGAAATGTGTCTAAAAGAATTATTTGAAGGGCTTTTGTTCTCTTGCACAGTATCTGCCTCCCACTCCCTTCTTCCTTTTGTACGGAAGCCCCAGAACACAGTCCAGAAAGGGCAGAAGACGTAAGAAGCATCTTCTGCTGAGGAAGGCCACGTGGCTGCCCAGCCAAACAAACTTAGCACACCACTTCAGTACGCTGATGCGTTAGAGGAGGTTTGAGTAAGTCTTGTCTGCGTAACATACAGCTATTCGTTTGAATTCAGCTTGTTTCTATTTCCTCCATAGCAAATATTTTCTTTATTTCAATTAAAGACAACTCGCTAGCTAAAGGAACATCACAATGATTTATGGATGAAAATACAATAAACCCAGTGAGAAGCTTTGTGCAGAATCCCATCTAACCTACGGAAATGCCTATTTCATTTACCTGGCTGTAGCTACAGGTTAGCTTGTTCCAACTGCCTGATCAGCTTGGCATCAGCTTGCATCTGTACCACACCTGAACTGTGGAGAACCTGGCCAGGTCTGCAAGTACTGCTTGAAAGGGCTGCAGATCCTCCCACGTCCTGCATCCTGTCAGCTCAGTCCTTCGTTTGTTGTATGGCTGTTACGTGGTATGGACAAACTCCTCAAAGCTCAACAGTTTTTCAAACCAACACACAACTCAAAGACATTTCATACAAGCAGTTCTTCAATTTATCGTATCTTGGAGTACCAGCACTTTTAATAAAATTAATAAATAGGCACCCCATGGCAAGCAGGATTAAATTACCTCTTTTTTTCCCCCTAATTAGACTTCAGACAATGTTATATTATGTGGTTAAGGGAAAGGAACTTTGCCTCAGATTTCAAAGTGGTGAATCTCAGTTTAATTCTGCTAATGGCAGCTAACACAGATGGCTAAAAAGAGTAATTATCTTCTTTAGCTTTCTGCCACCTGCCACAAGTGAACTGTTTTCTTTAATTGCTCAGAATTACTCTTAATCACACAAAACAGATACTTAAATCCTAGTCACATATTGCAACTCAAGAGCAAGATTTTAACCCTAAGCATGTGACTTAAGAAATTACCATCATGACCAAGAGTACAATGCTGGCTATGTGCTGTGACAGTTGAAAAGATTAATCCTTTATCTTCCAGGTAGGAGGAAAGTTTGCAGGCTAATCGTAAAAGTCCTGTGGTCTGATCCAAGTAATTACTAGAGCAACCAAAGGGCCATATCCGCAGTAGCAGGGGAAAAAAAAATCACACAATTTCTTCCTGCTGATATGCTTTCTCTAACAAATGGTCACTTTTAAAAGCCACAAAATCAAATAGACTTATCTTCAAAATGACTTGCTCAACAACTTAAAGATGTAACGTTAAGCATATAGGAGTGATGAGTCAAAGCTTTTTTAGGTTCTCGAAGATGTATTTTAACAGAGATAATAATCCTATTTCCATTGGGGCAGCGTTTTGAGTTAAATTGATGTTGGGCATTTAAAAATCCCAACACGACACCTTTTGGAAGTTTCTGACAATACCGTATTTTATAATAGCAATTCCTGCCCCCCCACCATTCAGAGATGATGCATTTTTTGGAAGAACAGTATGTCTTCCCTTTCTTCTCTATTTCTGCTCCTGATAACTAAACAAGGACAAATTCAGACTCTGCGGAAGATCTGAGAAGTCATCTCTTTAATTCTGCTCACTGACAGCAAAAATCATCTTTAAGCTGAATCACCACCCTAAGCTGAAAAAGCACTAATGCAAATCCTGAGTTTTAGATAAAGTGATTATAAGAGAAAGGAAAAAACATCAAACTTACTGTTCCATGAATTGCAAAGTCAGGAACTCTCCATCACCATTTCTCCGAAATTTGCTAGAGAAAGTTCACAACAGAGTTTATACACAAGGAGATAAGAGGAAAATAAATTATTTGATTTTAAATGAAAGCCAAAAGCAGGAGCAAAGTTTCACTTCTGAATATAAAACCATTTCACTCAGTAGACGTTATCTGTACTGTATGTGTTACAACTCTTTGAGAACACATTGTTTTTCAAAAATTATTCCACGATTTTGAAATGAGTTAGACTTAATAAAGACTGCAGTTTAGCGTCTTTGTGCTGTTACAACTTTGAGTCTTTAAAGGTGTGAGTGGCAGGGGGAAAGGAAAGCCACTGGAACCACAGACCTGGAACGCAGCCTTTAGAAGCTTGCATTTTTCACCGATCTGTGGAAAAACAGAGACCTAGAATATGAAATTAGCATGATGATGAACTCCGTAGAAAAGTATTTCTGAACTTGATCTTTATAGATGTTCATTATCTGTGGCACTGATGTTGTATCCCAGGGCCTGGTGCTGTGCGATTTAGTGAGATTGGTGACATTTTCTGTATGTGTAAGGGCCTCTCACTGCTCCGACTGCCGCTTCTGAGACAGCCTCAGCTGTATAAAGAGCCCATGAGGAGGTGTGTGAAAAAAAAAGGGTCTGACTGCATCATTTCCCCTGTGTATTTATAACCACAGCAGTGAAAGTTAGAGTAATAATAGTATTTACCTTTGTTACTTGGTAAATAACAAACTATTATTGGACAATTACAGTAAAGGTCAAAGTCGGCTTGCTTTTTTTCCCCCTTTAAGAAACACGCTGGTTTTAGCTTCAGTTAAAAAGTGCTTTTCATAAAGTCGTGTCATATATCAAACAGTTGAATGGATCAAAGCTTATGACACTAACTTAATTTAACTGTAAAAGATAAGAGTTCTCCAGCTTGCTCAAGCATCCTTGTTATCATCTGGCTCCAGCTTTCATGTTTGTTACAATGGAAATAATAAGAATCGTTCATAAAATGCAGATCTTTTCTTATAAATATTGTCGCGGTGACAATAGGTGTTTCTAATCAACTCCAGCAGTGGCCAGCGAATGCTCGCAGTGTTTTGTCGCCAGTAGCGCACGCTGCTCGCAGGAAATGAAAACAACAGCAGAAAGATGAAATGCAATCAGTGCTTCACTCTGCAACAAGTAACAGGCTTTCGGAGTTTTAATGGACTAAATAGTGTAATGTGTTTGGTTTGGTAACCGCAGAGTTTAATCAAGTATTTTTAAATTTTTAAACAGGAAATGGCCTTTTTCTCAAAAGGATATACATATTTGCAGTCCATAAATCAGTTCCTGAGTCACAAGGACCCTGAGCTCATAGTCTTGACCGTGCAATTAACTTGGACTCTTTTTCTGAAGAAACTCCCAGTCGTTCTGGTAGTGTAACAGGATTTGATGAGTTCCTGCTGCTTTTCCAGCATTTTGTCCCTTTCAAGGTCCCTTAATGCTGTTTCTCCAAGCCATGTTCAGGTTGTGGAGTGTCCCAGACTGCTTCTCAGGGGTTAGCTTCAGTCACTGGGTGCTACCTGAAGGACCCAGCACTGCCCTGGGGATTTCCCCAAGACCTCGTGCGCCGTGGGCAGGCAGACAGACTGCCATCTCCACCAGCAGTGCAGCAGGCACGGCAGGCAATGCTGTGAAGACTCATGGTTTCTCACCTTTCGTTTCTAAACCTTTCCCAAAGCACAGATTTGGTTTTAGCCAAACCTGCAAGGTTTTGAGCACCGCTGCCATGTAGGGGTGTTCCCAGCCCCAGCTGATGTTGAGGGGAATGGACACGCTCATGTGCGGAGTGCTGAGCACAGTAGGTGGCTTTTTTAACACTGTACAAATGTCAGATTTTAGACAAGATAGCATGTAGCTGTGACAGCTGTCTTTTAAATTATGCAGAAGCAGCAGCTTGGGACAAATGTAAGTGAACAGTAGCTTGTTAAAGGAATCTGCCTAATACAGCGATGTTTATTCCTCCAGAAAACACAAAAACAGTATCATTTTGCAATGAGATCAGGTAAAAGTGGAGGTGCATGTGTTTTCTGACGTGCTTGCTAGATATCATGGTATAAATGTGTATTACCAAACATAAAATATGCACATACATTCACATACACTCTCTGTTCTGAGATTACTGATAACTTATCCTTTGCCAAAATGAGACAGAAAATTTACAAAACGTGTATAGTTAATATACCCGCTCAATGAATACCTCTGAAAAACCTAATTCATAAATTATGCATTAAGTTAGCAACTATACATGCATGCACTGACAGGATATTATTATGACAAAGGCAGCTATCTTTTCAAAAAGTCGGGGACACATTAAAACGCTACTGAATGACAAGCAGAATGGGGAGCCTTTCAGCAGAGCTTAATCAGAGACTATTCTGGAAGCAAAAAGACGAGTGCTGGGAGTCCCATTCTCTCCAAAGAATCGGATGCCTCCGAGTATAATCTGTGTACAAATCCCTTGGTTTACAAGCAGAGGATCCCCACAGACTCTTGGCCTTGGTACCTCATGCACAAGAAGTATTTCCAGTATTAAAGCTTGTGTTTAGGGAACACTTTTTATCCAAAGCTTTTTTAAATTAAACTTACAGTAAGGAAGAAACTATGAGTGCAGAGATGGAGAATGTTAGAAATACTTTTAAGGAAACACTGAAACTAAACAAAAAATATCTGAAATGTTCCTGTATACGTTACGGGAAAGGTTTTTTGAAACATGCGTTGGGGAAGACATGCCAGACAGGGAAATGTTTGTGACTATACTTGTGATGCTGTATGGGAAAATATGGGAAATTACTAAAAAATATTGAGTGGCTGCTGTTTTATGCAGTGACATTTGAGGCACTACTTCAGAGAGAGGTGTTGTAGAGTAGTAATAAATGTGGAAATAAAGCACAGGCAGACAGGGCTGTCTTCAACCCTACCTTGCTGTAGGCTTGTATCAAGTGCAGCCACCCTGCCACGATCGGCCTTCCCTTCTTCCTGCGGACAGGATTTCACAACACAGCAATTGCACGTTCCTGAAAAAAAGGTTCCTGGGCAGCTCCCTGGAAAAAAAAAAAAAAAAAAAAGGTGAAAGGCGCCGTTATCTTCCTCTCCTTTAAAGTAGTTTGAAAGTTTTCTTAACTTGGTCAGATGAGGAAACCCTGTAAAACTGCACAGGAACAAGACCCTACCCTACTTAAAAGTTTGACTGTAATGCAATATAAACCATTACAACTACTGAGGAGAAACAACCTAGCTCTGAATACAGCATTGCTGTGATTCCCAATTCTTGTTTCCTAACGCCACTCCAATGTGCACAGCTTCTTGTAGTCAGCTTTCACTATAAAAATTACAAACTGCTCGAATAGATTTAACATAAATCGTAGCACGGAAACATATGCATTAATGTACACAAAATTCTTAAGTCTTTGCTATTTTTAAACAGCAGGACATGTTGAACTAAAGAAGTGCACCCAGGAGTGGAAGCATTTGAGCTAGTAGAATTGGGAGATTATGGGCAGGGATTCTGGGAGGTTACCTTTTAAAGCTATTTTATTCAGTGGCATTTGTTTTCTGTTCATTTGCTTCCTTAGCTCTGTCTGCTGTGGCATCATGCCACCATGACCAAAGTGACAGACTTTTGTCTCTGCTGGATTAATCAGTGTGTTCTTTGATCCATAACATATGCTCCTGGTAGACGTTTTGAGTCAACATATTCAAGGTTTGTGGTCTGGCAGTTCGGTGCCTGATGTTAACCTAGCTGACAGTTTAAAGTATTTAATTTTTTCCTTTTTTGTTGTTTTACTTGAGCCTGTCTTTCATGCATAATAGAATTTAAGGCAATAAAATATCTGATGTTATATCTTTGGGTTAATATCTTTGCCCAGAGATTCCTTTTTTCTGGCACTGAGAGGCCGCCCAGAGCAATCTCAGACCTTCATAGGCACAGTGTGGACGTTTTTATGCACATTTTAGGCAAAGGGTTTCTGTGTTCATTGGTCTGGGAAGTCTGTCCTTATGGGAGAGAACTTCAGAGGTCCTCAGGGCCTGTCACAGGCCTTGCATGGCTACGCTGGCACGGCGGCAGGCTGAGCGGTGGCACCAGGGGCCTGGCCAGGTGATGTAGCCATGGAAGGGTCCCAGGGGCAGTTAGTTAACTCACTGACATCGCTCTGCTGTGACTCAGGCTTTAGAGGACTTTGTGCTGAGAGCCCAAAATCAGTCCTCTGAGATGATGCTGGAGGGTGGCGCGGGATGCAGGAGGCGCAGGGCTCCTCATGGCCCTGCTTGTTCGTGGGGGATGAGGACATAGAGCGAGCTGCAAAAGCATCTGAGAGGAAGTCTTATTTCCTCTAGGAGCTGTGGGAACTTGTTAAAAAGTTCTGTCTGAAACTGGTAACGGGGACAGAAGGAGTAGGGTGGTAACCTAAGATATTTTTCTTTAGTATCTCAATTAAATACATTGATGAGATTCAAAGTATTTAATTATTTTTTCATTGGGAGGTATAGCATGTGATTTATGGCCCTGCTACTCCTTTACTGATCATACTGCTATAAAGTGCTGCATAATATATTGCTTTCTACTATGCCATGCCCAGATAGAAATGGCAAGTGTAAAATGGGATTAACTATCCTCAAAATAGTCTGGTCTTGAAATTACTTACACAAGGCCAGTGCAGAAACTCCCCCTGACTTCAGCGGGTGCTGCTGATGGGTGTCCCCATCCCCATCTTCTGCTGCAGACAGGAACATCCCGGTCAGTGGCCAGCCTGTACTGGGCCCCAAAATATACTACATAATACAGAGAAAACAGGATTTATTTTTTTATTAAGAAAAAATAAAAGCATTGCCCTGCCATGAAGAATTAAACAGAAAATGAATGGGGAAACCAAATGTCAGCTGCTCCCTTAGACTTCAAGGTTCAGGAAACTCTACTTAGTGGGAGTGGGAAAAGACTGGCAGGCTGAAATGGAAGAGAATAATTGTATTATAAGAAGATTATGGAAGATTATTTTTCTTGCGGGCCCCAGATTTCTGCAAAAACAATCCTGAATCGCATCCTACAAGGCAAAATGAATTCAGCCATTCCTCTAAGTGACAGGGTTTTATTAACTGCGTATTCATTTGGTGTGCTCAAAATTAAAAATGGGCTCGTATTACAAAACGTTACATGCATCTTTCTTTCATTGACAACGTGGAGCTCAATGTGATTAACAATGTGGCAGCTCGTAGCAAGAAAAAAATCATTGTTTTTTCAATATACAACCCCCATAATAATTCGGAAATCAATATGCATCCTCAGAGAATTTCCCCCAGCAGAGGTTTGCAGGAAGCAGGGTGGCCTGCCTTCATTTCCTTATGAATGTGGAGCTGCTGAAGCCTTGGCTAGCCTGGCTTTTTTTAAAAAATGTTTAACTATAACCACTGGGACTGGAATCATAGCTTCCCGTGGCCTCGTATGAATATTAATAAGACACTGGGCCATGGAGTTCCTTGCTGATTTTGACAGTTTAAAGGATCAGTTAGTTAATTAGAAGATGACATGGCACATCGCATCCCTTGGCTCCATCCTGCCTTCTGTCTCCTCTTTTCATTTTCTTTTTTGACATGTTAGATTACATCATTACGTGTAGTTTCACTTGTTAGCCACACCATGAAATGAGAATATTTTAAGCTTTAATTATTGTGATTTTTCTCCTCCGCTAAGAACATGAAACTCAAAGAAAGCATACAGAAACTCGGATTTCAAAGACGTAGGAATACATGTTTGGCAGTTTATAACCTGCTAAATACAGCCAATAAACAGAAAAGGATTTTAAGTAGCACAGAAAATCACGTTGATCATCACATTGGCAACTAAGCTATTATTTTAAGTAGGTGCCCCCATTGTCTGTGCTTTATTCGTGAGTTATTTAATGCTCTCGTAGGTGCATTTCTCAGAAACCTAACGTCTCTTCCCCCCAGCCATGAATTGATTGTGCCTGTAGACATGTACACGCAATCCAGTATGTTCATTGCACTGCATTGGCCTTAAAGAAATAAATATGAGTTTCCTATCATTATAGCCAAAAATAATTTGAACAGAAAGCATGGCACTATGCATCAGCCCTCTCATTTTGGGGGAACAGCAAAGGGTAACAAAGATGGACAGTGGATAATAAGTTTCACTAAAACATTTACATATTTCTTGACTATACCTGATACCCCAAAATAGACAAACTACAACCCAAAACATAAAAATAAAATCATTAATCTGCAAACGATACAGTAAATTGCAGAAACTTTAGCATTTTAGAGCCCAGCATCCTACTGCAGTTAGCCATCAGGACAAAAATTCCGGACGTATGCTGGCAGAATAAAAGCCACTTATTGTACATGTGACTAGACAATCTAATTAATTAATACTTGTCTTCTAAGTTACATTCTGTCTGTAAAATCCTTATCGAGGATGTTGGTTTGTTTCTGCGGTGTAAGTGAATCAAACACATGCATCTTACTTTCTTGGGAGGCTTGCCAGTCTAAAGAAGAGGAGTCTGCAGGAAAATCTGAATTCAGTTTCTGCATTGTGGAAAGCCTGCAGCTATGGGACTTCATTGTGAATTACAAGATCAGGGGGTAAACGTGTGTTCCGATAGGAATGAGCATTTCTGGGTTATTGTTGGTATTCATCATTGTGTCTGCCTGTGTACTTTCACATTTCTTTCATCAAATGCTTATATTTTTGTATTCATTTCAATACTGCTTAATCAATACCAGTTCTCAGAATATGTTTTTTGAGGGAAGAAATTGCAGAGGAAGTATATCTACATAATAATTCTACGTAGTTAGCCAATACAATCACCTGCGTAGGTAATTTATTTTTTTCATTAAAGTAAACATGTAACGTACCATTGATTCACAGTGCTGCACAAAAATACAGCGCTAATAACAAGTGGAAATAGCTTCCATCACCATTTAAGGTAGGGCAAGATCAAGTTAATAATGTGGAAGAGCCAAAGCTGTGAGTTCCGTTGTTTCCAGCAACGGGCTTTACCCCCTGGACTAGAATTCCTTGTTCAAAGTGAACCACGTTAGATGTGAGAAGTGTCCTTGCTGCGGCAGAGAAGGGACTGTGGCCTTAGACTGTCTTTTATCAAATCAGTGTTATCCCAATAGTACTGATCTCATAATGAAACAAGAAATTGCAGTGTAGCTGCAATTTCATAGGCTGGTGAGGCTGTAAGATATTGGGACCAGGGTAAATGGAAACCAAACACCAGGCTAAGCCGTTGGTGTGTTTTATACACTGAACAACAGATGACTGAGTGCACAAGAGCACTCTGTAGGACTTAACATCTTCGGAGTTCTGCCATATTCAGAAGAAGGTAATTCCAATTATGTCTTGGTTGGCACTAGAAAAACACAGGTGAAGTTCCCAGCACTGGCACAGCCTGTCTCTGTGCCTATAAACCACTGGAGTCACTGTGTGCCTCTGTTACCCTGTACGTTTGGTGTGTTTGAACTGTACTTTGCTGAAGCAGAGAGGACTCTTGCTTCACTGTGTGCCCACAGTGGAATTAATCACACAGAGCAGCTCTGGAAATAACGCCTATCACCCTCAGTAGAAGTGCAGCTTTCCCAACTTCAAAGACAGAAATGAACACTTACATTTCCTTTGTTCCTCGAAGTCTTAAATCCCATTTCATTCAAGGTCTGCTCATCTTCTGGGTCTTTTTTGCTCAGGAGTTCTCGCTGAGAATTAGAAATCAGATTCTTAGTGTGCACCTGAACCTAGAAATGATTACAAAGGCAAACATATCAGCAACATTTTTCATATTGACTGCCATTTACTGTTAATACTTAATATTCCCACATACCCTTTTCATCGGATGGTTAATACAAAACCTAACGAACCAGAGATGGCATTCCTGTTTTGCTCTGTTTCAAATTAAGCGTGGAGCAGTAAAAGCTGAGAAATTAAAATCTTTTCAAATAGAAATGGCTTAAAATTCATAATATGAATGAAGTAGCTAAAATACAAAACTAGGTGAAGACCGTAATACTCAGCAGGTCTTGGCAGTTTCTGACCATATATTATTAAGTATTATTCTGCTGACCCTAAGGGGAGTTCATCTGGAGACGTTAAGGTCAAAGAGTAGAAGCATTTGGACACAGTCAAATGGATTTTACACCTTTGTATCTTTCTGACACTACTGTTTTGCTTCAGCAAACTGCCTAATATCAGATATATCCTATTTGCTGCCTTTCTAAATCACTTCAATTTTCTTTGTCCCTGGGCTACAGTTATATGATCGGGATCCAAAGCTCTCACAGGCTGTGATATACTATTTTACTTGCTCATTTGTATTAGAATGAACTTAGTTAGCTTTTGGGCACGTGTCTATCAGTTTCAAAGATTAAGTATTATGTCAATAGTTTTTATGCTGCATTCGAGTACAGAGTCATTTTGCTTGCTCTGAGATTATTAAAAGAGTATTATCGCTTTTACAGAAAACATTTTTATTTTTAAATGAACCATCGCTCACCGCAGTCTGTCCTTACCAGCGCTATTCCTCCGAAGTGATACCTCACTGCAAAGCAAAATGGGGATGGGAGCTCTGTGAGTAATTGTAGATTGGACAGCACATGAACCTTATAAACACAAATGTGTAACGTTTGACTCTACGCTCATATTCTTTCATGATCTGCTTTCTTCCTTTAAATACTCTTAATTTTCTATTTAACGTTTTTCTAACTGTGCTAGCAATGACCACAGCGCTTTTACCACGTACAAACTGACAATTTGTGCATCCTTATATTTGTCATTCTTCTTAAGTAGAAACTATTTAGTTAAATCACCTGTAAAAAATGAGGCAAACTTGGCTGTTCCAGTATCAAACCCGGGAAATCAAAGATGCTTTTTGAGAGGAAGCTGAGGTTTCTTCTAAGATGGAAGAAGCTTTTAGAGCACAAATCCAGCCTATAATCAGATTTTCTCATTTCCTTGCCAGTCTTCTATACTTCTGGGTTTGTGGTCCTTAGTGGCTGGATACATTTTGTCACATTTTCAAAAATGGACAAGGATAAGCGTGTCAAGGATTTGAGCTAAAGAACAACTACTTAGGGTGGTAGCTGCTCCAGGTCCCTCACTCAGGCATTGCTAGATGGTGATTTTGGAACTGGTTTATTAAAAGGTGAAAGAGCACTTCTTTTTTAATTTGTTCAGTCTCTGTCCTCAGTAGTTAAAACCCTGTTTCACCCACTCCCAACGCCGTGTGACTGTAAATCCAGCGTGTACATCTCTGGCTTAGGGATCGCCTTTTATCTTAATCGTTGACCAAGACCTCTTGGCACTGCAGTAACAGACACCCAGACAGGCAGCCCCCGGGAGGAGGAGTTTTGTAGTCCATAGGTCAGCTCTTAGCATCCTCGTTCTCTCCATCACAAGGTCTCAGTGGCATATTAAACAGTTATTTACCCTGTTCTGACCTCATCGTTTCTGCTTCATGAAAGACCGAATTAACACAGCAGCGTTCAGTATGTGCTGGCCTTGCAGTGCTTACAGTGATGTTGCTCTGATTTTTCTGTAACGTTCCCGTTGTTCTCAAGTGGCAGGAATTAAGAAGATATCAGACTCCTTAAAGAGCTTAGAGGACAGAACAGTTCTTTCAATGGTTTAACAGTAAATATCATTTCATTTAAGTTACTTCTGAGAATTGGAACTCTTTCAGAGAAGCTAAGTGGAGCAAATAAGGATCTCAAGACATCAACATTAACTGATGGGAATAAAGCCAACGTTTTACATTTGCTTTCACATCCTCTCTTGTGGTATGTTTTAGTTTAAATATTTTGGCTCCAGTCTTGAAGCTTCCAGCGCATAGGCAGATTGCTCTGCCCATATGCAAAGCGTGGCAGAATTGAGATCTCTTTGCTATTACATTTTGAGTATGTATTCAGTTTCTGTGCCTGCACAATGCCATAGAAAATCCTAGTCTGCTTTCATGTATTTGACAAAGGACTTTTTAGAAAGGTGTTTTTAAAGTAGATCCACGTTAATTAAATGTAGTATTAAGAATCACACACTTCACAGCTATCAGTGGATTGTGGTATTTAAAATTTGCAAATAAACACCGGGAAACAGAGCTTCCACACATTCTCAACAAAAAGGCACTCGAGCTTTAACAGAGGTAACCCAGTGGCTATAATTAAAAAGCACCCTGAAACACTTTGAAAAATCCCAGATACTTGCTTTAAAGTCCAGTTGTGTAGCACAAACAGTTTTCTTTCACACCACCCTATGTAATCAGAATCTGTACAGTTTCCTGACTTCTGTTTATGTAACGCGAATGCGAGAATTATTTATAAAGTCACAGCTGTTCTCTTTCCTAGCCTTTGCTTCTCTCAAGTCTTAAATATTTGTAAAAATAAGAAAAGTAATTAAAGTATTGATACGTTTAGCAAACATTTCCACAATCACGCTGCTTAAATAGGAATCATTTGTTGAAACACAATTTGCTAAGTGTATGTACAAAAACACAACGTTGAATAGTTACTACATGCTAACAAAGCCAACTCGCATTTAAAGAAACAAAATAAACAATGCCAAACCATTACTAATATTGCAGTCAACCGCTCAAACATTAGGAACTCCCAGAACTGAGTGCAACGGTTTGGTGTTTGCCCAGATCTGGGGAGCAGCTATGTGCCATCTGCTCCTCGCACAAAGGACGTGAGTTTATTCTTGCTGGTGGGAACTGCTGTCTAGGAGCCAGCACTTGGCAGCCTAAGTCCTTACCCTTGAAAAGCTGGCAGAGAGTGCTTTTTAGCCTTTGAGTTCCCTCATAATGTTCCCCTCCAGGGTGCCGGTCCCCCGTGAGTGCTTTATTTCCCTCTTTATTCTGATTCACCAACCCGTGCAGACAGAGCACCTCAAGTGCACAGGCTTTGTGCGTTCCCTTTACCTGCCAACACCTGACAGGCTTAATTAAAAAATAAATCAAACATCTAAGTAGCAAAATTTAAACTAGGTTTGTAGTTATGAGCTGAGGGATTGCAGCTAAGACAAACACAAAAAGCAAACCAGGCCTGTATGCTGGGACAGGATTCCTCCCAGCTGCCACCCGCACCCTGTTGAGGACACCCTGCTGCTCCTGCTGGGCCAGGCGCTCGGGATGCTTGCTGTCTCCAGTTCCTTGGAAACTGGCTCTTGGACACCAAAGCAAATGCCTGGTAGTTGGAGCCAGGTATCTTGGTAAAAAGGATTTTGCAGCGCCGGTCACATGTAATCAGTCAGGGAGCAAGTAATCTAGATAAATGCTAATGAAAGCTCTTCCTGGCACCCTGCGCATTCGGAGGCTGTTTACCATTGTTCCTAGTCAGCTGGCTTGCTAACTTCCCATTCAGTCTGGATTGCTCGGGTTCAGCTGGGACCGCTGTAATATTTATATGATATGTGATATAAGACGTCCCCTCTGCAGCCCCATTTTGTTAAGCTCATTATCTGTGGCACACTGGCAGGACCACACATGACACATCGTTAACGCGGATGACAGATCCAGTGACAGGCTGCCTTATCTGGACAAACCGAAGGAGGCCAGTTTACCTCCTCCACATACAGCACGCGTTTACTGGTTTTCTGTAACCCCCAGACGTGCCTGGGTACGTATGTGTGGTATAAAGCACCTGCACCCACCTTGTGCAGTGCAGGTGGCTCTGTCAGGCTGCCTGGGTCCAGCCGTGAGGGACACCAAAAAGTCCTCTTTGGTTTGGGTGTCAGATCCTGAATGTCACAAAGAGCAATTAGGAAAGGGAACTGCAGTGCCAGGGCCTCTTCGTACCTCCTGGCGTCTCCCACAGAGTTGGTTCATCATCGAAGAAGTCTCATAAAAGTTAAACTGAAAAGTTGTAGCAACTTCTTTACCGAGAACACGCAGGGTGCGGCAGCCGAAAAGCTGACCAAATTTAGCAGCTTTCAACAAGGACAACACAAACCATCCCTGTGCCAGACTTCAAGTTCTTGTTTCACATTACATCGATACTAAATCCTTCTCAAAGGAAACATATCCAGAATTTCTTAACATGGGCAGGCAGTGTATTTCTTTCTATGCTCTTACTCTTGGAAATGACTAAAGCACTACGGCTGAAGCAAAAGTCTGCCTTGGCCAATGCCCAGAATAGAAGTTTTCAGCCCAAATGTTAGAAGTTTGGCAAAGTACCATGAAAAACTAGGCTATACTAACATGAGGCAGTGCCACAATTTCTGTCTATGAGATGAACAGAGAAACATGAATTCGATTTCGATAATGAAAAACATCTTTGTTGAGCTAAATGCTGGCCTGACCGTCAGGCAGGCTTATTTACCAGAGCAACAGCGCAACAAAGCCAGCCGCACCGCTGAGCCACCCTGCTTGCTGCTCAGCAGCGTGCTTGCTCTGCTAGCTGAAGAACCCGAAGCATCACTTACACGGGAGGGCTCCGCTCGGTCATCAAAACAGTCTTCTGCTGGCCTTGCTGTCCTGGCCTGATGCACAGATTATCTTTTCGAATCAGATGAATCTTTCTGCAAACAGATTATTACTGGTCTCAGTGGCATTTACTAGGTACAATGGAACATTATCTCTTACAGCCCATTACATCACCACAGAGAAATAATAAATGAGTGCATTTCAATTGAAATTGCAATTGAGATATCATGCGTGTTTGTTTTATTTCTGAACATATCCAGCTGCATGCTGCTTCTGAGAAAAACTCCTGACTTAACCCAGCCACCTGAACTAAAGTTTAACACTTAAATAGCAACTAGTGCTGAAGAAGAAAAAAAGTTGCATGAAAAAAAAAGAAAACAGAAAAAAAACATAGGCAACATCTTTGAAAATTCGACCTTACATTACTTTATCAAATTGCATAACCAAAAGTTATCTAATCAAAGCCATAAACTTCTTTGCAATTATGCTAGGGTCCTTATTTTCTTAATTCAGTTACCGTTATTTTTTCTGCTTTTAGGGAGCACTAATGCCCTTATGCAGGAGCCTTCCAGTTGTTTGAGATCCACAGCTGCTGGCTGTCGACCAACTTTGAAAAAGCCTTTAGTATGTAGTTGAACAGAAGTACATCTAACAGCAAGAGCCTGAATCCTTCTCCAGCACAGAGGACCACCAGTAGGATCTGGGCAACCTCTGTCTTGCTCTAACCTTGGAAGTTATTGCAGCAGGAATCTCGTGTGAGAAGCATCCCAGTCACAGCACAGGGCTGGAGTCCTTATTTTTCTGATTTCCGATGCTTCCCTTCTTTGTTTCTCTGAGGTGGGAAGGCTGCTACCAAAACACATTCTAGGGTGCAGGATGTCTTGGATCCTTCCTGGCACAGTCTCCAGTTTGTCAAGGCTAGCACAGCCTAAACTGCGTTTCGGGAGTCCAAAAATCTCCATTGTCATTTACAGAAATCGGCTAAGCCAGCAGTCAGAAACCAGGTAGACAAGCAGTCTGAGATCCAGGCCCTCTGCCATAAACACCCGTGCCTGAATTGTACTCTTTGTCTCATTCTTGTGCTATTGTGGCTTCATCTTTACTTCACAGCAGAATAGATTGCAATAGGGATTATAAAAATGCACTCTAAGTGTTTAAAAAAACTGAAAGAGTATGGTCCGCCCGACTCGTAACACAATGCAGTGTTTCCTACAGGCTGGGAAATATCCATAAGGCTTACACTTGTGAGTACTTTTCTAGTTCGTTAAGCAGTTCACTGCTCTTTTATCTTTTACATCTATGGCACCGTTTTAATGAGGATGGAGGCACTCAAATACTGAACAGTCATACATGCCACGCTTATTGTCTATCTTTTTTATAATCTGGTCACATTTCGATTTTTAATAAAACAAATAAATGCAGACCTGTCATTTACACTATTCAGATAGAAGAAGCAGCATGGATGGCCATTTTTCAGTTGGTATAAATTTAAAGCTGTAACTGTTAATCTAAGGCTCTCTTTTTTTCTTCTGCATCCACATACATCCACCAGTAACATCTCCATTGCTTTGTAGCGAAGTCCTAAGGCTGTGCATAGGCTGTAGGGACAGAGATGGCCTTTCTGTGTTGTGTTTGGTAAATTCCTAGTTCAGTCATCTCCTGCTATAAAACTGAGCCTCTCAGATGCCACCACAGTAGGAGAGAAAAATAAATGCTACCGGGCATATTCAACTCTGCCGCAGCCACCGCCGAGTGCTGCGCTGATAGATTCATTGCATTGTGACTTACATTTAAAACGTACTTCTAGTCGGCTTAAATATGTGAAGAATTATCCTGAGGGACCATGGCAAAATGCAGTCATGTTTATTTGTAATTGCTACAAAATGGTTTACAAAATTGTTAGTGTCTTTTATTACGCCTGCTACTGAAGCACTTGCCTGTTAATTAGAGAAATTTCAGCTGTCATAGTTGGCAATTATAGCTTCTGTATCACTGTCTGTTATGAATAGTCAATGAGAGCTGATTAATATGCATGAGGAGCAGTATATAGCGTGCGCGCTGGAGCACAGCACGGCAGCCGGAGTGGAGCAGCAGAGGGAGTGCTGTGCACTGCCAGGGAAGAGGGAAAGCTCTAAAGAAAAGAGCACGGCTGCTGTGCAGCACCCTGTGCGACAGCACTGTGAGCTGATCCAGGCCGGCCGACTCACCTGGGTGTTCCAAAGGATATCTGCACGCATGCTTGTGCACAGATTTCTGTGGCTGCACTGCTGAATAAGGAAGATTGTTCCTGCCACTTGTTCAAACATGGGATGCAGTTTGTGCACTCTGCAGAAGCAAGAAGAACAGTACAAATTGCTGTATGAAGTTTGTCAGGTAAAGCGTTAGATTTCATTTCTAAAAGCAAATGTTCTCTTTTAGGCATGTGAGCACTGTTGATGACAGGGAAAATGGAACAGCAAAAATCGCTTATACAAATGGAAATGAAAGTGTCTGTTGCCTTATTTGATGTGTGAGAGATAATTATTATGTTTTTACTTTCCCATTTACACTTGCAGAACATCAAATATGTAAATGCATGCTGTTATACGTCAAACTTCACAAAACTTTGTGGCATGAAATAGGACTGTGCTTTATTTCTCTAGCATGCATTAGTAAAATTTCTTGACAAGGGTCATGGCTTGGTCACACGCTCTTTGAACAAGTTAGGAAAGACACAGGCAATGATTAATGCTCAGAAGGTTTTGTCTCTGTTTACAAGTACACACAGACACTTCTTTCTGTGTGATGCCTTCATTCAGTGCTGAATCCAGTCTTTAAGGGACTGCTCCTGTCAGTGTAAGTTTTTATGTCCAGTTCTTGCACCTCTGTGTGTAGAACTATCAGCCAAGAAATAGCTAGAATTGACAGCAGATTCAAACTAATACCCTACAGGTCTGATCTGGGTGGTCCTCTGGGGACCCAGGAGTTGGGCTCGATGATCCTTGTGGGTCCCCTCTAACTCGGGATAATCTGATTCTGTGATTAAGCATCTGATAAGTTTTCACGAAATGTGATAACACACCAACTTCTGTTACAAAAACCCCATTTCCTATGTTTCTGTGTCTCTTTCTGGCTCTGTAATTTCTTATTCTGTCACATCTAAATATAATTTGGACCCAAAAAGTGTGATGGAACCAAGTAAAGTGACGGCCAGGTATTTAAACCTCTGAAAACTGAAGGCAGATAACCTCTGAAAACTGCAGCAAGCTGAACGCTCCAGACAAGCAGAAAACACCCAGCCCTCTCAAACTGCACTCTCCTACTTTGCCATTCCTCCCGTGGGTTAGCATGCGTGACAATTACCAGGTGACACGAGGACTGAGGCGGGTGACACGTCCCAGCGCTGTCATGTTTTCCGCTTGCCGGCAGAGGGGATTGCTCAGCGGCACAGCGCGGCGAAACCCGGGGCTCTTTGCTGTGCTACCTGCGTTTGATCACAGATCCTGATGTCACTGACAACACAGTGAATAATGTATGCGTTCTGTGTGTCATGCTAGTAGGGAAGTGATTAAAATTTAAACACGCAGTTTTGATCTAATTCTCACTCGCTCACCCAAAGGACACTGTTGCTTTGTGGAAGGGAAAAAAAAACTTGTGAGAACAAATCGGAAGACACGCTTGCTGTCATTTCTATTTATACTGACTCACTTCCACTTGCTAAGCTGCCATGCCTGTGACGACGGCAGGAATTTTAGAGAGAGAATCAGACTTCTCGGACATAGCTCCATACTGAGAACGGGCTTCAGATGGTGCCCACAACAGCAGCCTTGGTGCCGGTTAGTGTTTGTGTGAGCCCTCCGATCGCATCCTGCTGGGGCTGTTGGAATAGTCACTTATCCCCCAAGGTCACCAAGTTTTCCTGCGGTCTGGGTTTGCTGACTGTCAGTGAATCACATTCAGAAGTGCAACAACCAGAGCAGACTGCGACAGTAACAAATTATGCATAGTTTAATTGTTTAGGAAGCTTGCACAATTTCTGTTGCAAAATGAAGCAGGGAACCTTTGGAAGTTACTACCATCTAACAAAATGCAGGGCACCATTCTTTAAATACGTGCCCTTAAAATCCATCGCAGGAGCAGTCCTAGTGATATCCGAGATGGCTGAACTATCCGGTGCTGACTGCAGGTGCAGCTCCCTGGCAGGAGCTGGGATTTAGAAACCAACCTGCAGAGTCCTGCAGCGGGGGAGGCTCAGTGCTCAGCAGCTGCGATTAACATGAAGCTTGAGAGAGAGACCCTTGGGGAAACGTGGTCGGAGTACCCTCAGCTCCCACAGAAGTGAAAGGTGCACGTAATCCTATAAAATCGGGATTTCTAACGTAGGGAAATCTGAATTATTTAAGACGATAATCCCTGATTATTCCAAAATATAAATTACAGAGCCAAATTACTTTAACAGCGTACTACTTTGATTTCTCTGTCTCACAAGATAGGTGGGAGGGAATGCTATAGCTTAGGGACTATGTCCAGATAATTAAATGTCACTGTAACTACAGAAAGCATCCTCATACAACTTAAGAACAATCGGTAAAAATGTAATGGTAAAGGAGATGAAGCATCATCTTCATTTAAAGTAGCAGGATATAGGAGATGAAAGTTTTAAAACATGTTAGCAGCGATAAATACCTCCTACAGTAGGTTTTATTTCCTATCATCCATGGAACCCTAACATCATGGGATAAGCTGACATTGCCATTCCGCAGAAAACTAAAAGAAGCTTTTTTCCAAGTCTGATGTAGACAAAATTTACATAATTTGGTTTTAGGAAATATTGAGCATTGTTACAGATAAATCCTCTTAGCCTTATTTATCAAAGGTTAATGACTGCGAGGTGTAGGAATTCAGAACACACTGGCAAGAATTAATAATAGTACATAACTGCGCTTTCTCTATTAGGCCAAGAGCTTTAGTGTGGCTGGGAAAATAATGCTTCCATAAATTACAATTCCAGAAGGTCTGGTACGTCTGGCTCCGTAAGTCCTCATAACAGAGAGCACAAAGAGGATCAAATATACCAGGGCTCAGGCTTTATCCCTTCCTCATCCATAGATAATTCAAAGAGATCCTCTTCATTAAGGGCTTTGGCACATTGCCTACAATTTCTTTTTGGGCTGCTGTGAGCTTAATGATGCAGAACAATGGTCTTCCCTCTTGTTGAACACATACCTTATTGGACCTTTAATCACATAATAAAAAGCAAATTAAGACACCTAGTCATTAAAGGCTATTGTAGCCGTGCATATCAATGCTTTGTATTGCGAATACAAAGGGGACTGGGGCAGCTTGGAGTCCTGGTGCAGGAGTGTCCCTGCGCTAGGCGTACCCTGGGGCTCACCTCCCAGCTGCATGCAGCACGTGAAGTAACTATGTGCAGTTAGAGTTTGGTTTTCTAGTTAAATGGGAAGTTTCTTCTGAACATCTTTAAGTTTGCGAAAATAGACAAGGGGGAAGAATTTTCTTGAGAGTGAAACCATAAACTGGGAAGGTGTTTGAGACCAGCTTTCCAGTTGGCTTTTCTCAATGTCTTTAGCTCGGATACAAAAAGTAGCAGAAATAAGGGCTGCTCACTTTGTAGGGAAATCCCTTGGGGAAGAGGAAGTAATCCCACTGAAGAAAACTTATAGAAGAGCGAGTTGTCTGAGGCAGAGCTTTCAAGGTTGTAAAATAAAAAATAATGACTAAGACCTCAGTTTTCCGAGTACCTATTTCACCCTAAGCACACATTTACACACAGCTTGGGAGGTAAGCACACAGTGAAACCATTTCCTAAATAAACACCTAGTATTTCCAAGGGTAAGGCCATAGGATTTTAACTCACACGCCTCTAGTTGGCCAGGCAGTGTTTAAAGGGGTTCCCTGGGATTCAAGATGATGGAGTTCATCCAGTTCTCAGGGCGGGAGGGTATCATAAAAACAGCCCATCAAAACTGACACTTCCAGCTGAGAAATCATGGGTTAAGTGAGCACGGTGACCAAATCCTTCCTCCGGGCTGTCCCTCCAGAATAAGGATAGAAACACTGGCAGGAAACAAGCTCACATTGCCACTGCCCTTGCTTCAAATGATCTGAGGTCAGAAGACTTCTGCCTCCGTGATTGTTGAGCTGGCACCTTCCACAGATACTAAAGTTCATATATAAATAAACAGTTGATGCAATGACCTTTTAGCGTTTCAGTAACTTGAAAGCTGTGCTCACATGCTCTTGGCCTGGCACAAATCTGAGACAAGTAAATGACAGCATCGGTAATAACAATAGCGGGCAAACTGGGTTTGTCCTTTAAACATGACTCAGATATTATGTGGCCAAAGTAATATAAACACCAAGGTCAAATTGCTGTGCTAATGAGAAGGTGGTAGTGATGGAGAAATAACCCACACTGTCTTTCAGCAGCAGCTTCCAGCAGCAGCACTTGCAAGGAGACTTCCTTCAGCAGCACTAACGCTCGAGGCAGTTGCACTGAGCTGTCACTGATGCAGCTCCCCTTGCCATTACAATTCCACTCACACACTTGGAATTGCAAAAATTAAACTAAAGCAATCAGTTGTTAAGAAAGACTGATTCAAGGACACGGTCTAACTAGACTTCAGCCTCACTGAGCAATGATGATATCCCAAGTCAGAGCCAAACTGGAGCCTGCCAAAACAACTACCCGTCTCAAAGACAATTCTAATAACAACTGTAAGATTCGGGAAACAGAAATAATTGCATCTGAACATATGCTTTTCACACCCTCAGATTTGATTGCACAGCCAGAGAATTAGCCAGGCTACATTTCAGTAGTTTTCAATGTTAAAACTGAACTGGCTGCGCCAACTGTAGTAAACTGGTCTACTTGAAATACACGGTATGGCTTCAAGTACTCTGTATGTACACTTTCTGTACTGCAGCTGAAATTAAGGATAGTGTTGAAGTTATACTCTGTCACTTTGCTGCCATTAAACTTGACCTCAATAACAGTTGTGAACCTATCACACTTACTTCAAAGTAGGCATGTGTTTGCTTAAACAAGATGTTAATTCCAAGGGCTTTGTTCTAGACAGGGTTTTCTACTGCTGAATTAGTTCAGCTGTAGAAAAACTCTGCTTGACAGACTGGAGACTCATAATCTTCAGAAAACTGCCCTTTAATGATTGTGGCGCCTGTCTGTGGCTCAGAAGTCCCCTTTCTTAATTAGACATTTACCAGAAACTGGCAATTGAAATTTTCCTCTTCACTTGACGATGAATAATGCAATGCCTCTGTTAGGATTTCTCTGTTAGATACTCCTTCTTGCATATTAGAGGTATATTTTGATCATTAGAGGAACATAAACAAGATCTGATATGAAATGAACAAGATGCCTGTGATATAAATGGCAAATTTGACCTACCGTGCACCCGAAATATCTTACTGCTACATAATCTTCCTGAAACCTACAGTGCCTTTCTTCGTTACGTTTAGCAGATAAAATGCTTAACCGCAGCATAGCTCTATTTGGATATTTTTTGTTATTATTAAGTGATAAATGATTGAAAAGATGGGTTTTGTAATGCTTTACACTTATACATCTGTTTAATGCTATGAAGCAGGTGGCAAGAAACCACAAGGGAGAAGGCACCAGGGACAATCATTCTGTGCCTTACTGTCACATGTCAGGCATGGGCTGGGAAAGAGGAAACATATGGAGTAATGAAAAAGTGCAGATTTAATAAATGTGTTTTGTTGTGTTCATTAATAATGAAACAAAAGGTCACGCTTCATTTTCACTAGGGCAGTACAACTCTACGTTCTTACAGAAGTGGGACTGTCCCTCTCAGAGCGGGCAGGTACGTGCAGGCAGAGCCAGCCAGTCCTCCCGAAGCAGGTGGCCATGTAGGCACTGACAGGACGGTGGCAGAGTAAATAATGTAAAATATTCTTGTACTTCCCTGTATATATACATATACAGCCCTTCAATAGTCTCTAAACAGTGACTATTGAGGCAAGGTGATAACTCTGGACACAGCCTTGTTGGAGGTGATGGGACACATGCCGCACTGGCACAGGACCTGGGCACTTCCTGATTTCCTTTCTAATTGCTGACATTTCACCCGGCTTTACCCCGAGACACCACCCTAGCTGTGCTCAGTAGCACTTTCCAAACAGCACCATCAGACTCCTTGGGGACACTTGAGAAATGAAATGCTTCACAGAAGGGCGAACTGTACAGTCAGGCTAAACCAACACTTGGCTTATGCATTTTCATGGACCACGTTCATTTACACTGACTGAATTAGACCTAACAGCACCACTTCTGAGAAATTTAGCATCCAAACATCAAAAGATCACAGCTGATAAGAAAGCCTTGTTGAATTTAGCAGACTTGCTTGCAGAGCGCAACAGAAGCCCTTGTAGTTGACCTTACTGTAGCTGCGTAACTGCTGTCAGTTTTAGCCAAATGAAGGAAAATGGAGGTTTTTTTTCTTCCATAATAGTAGCACACTGTGGAAGTAGTCATGGTCAAGCAGCATGGACTGAAAGGGCAGAGATGAGTTGGTGGTGGTGGGACTTAAACCAACACTTCGGAGGTTTGTGTTCCCCAGCTGAACGCACGGCCCTGCCTCTGGAGGCAGATGGCACAAGATCACAGAGCCTGCCCTGCAGACCCCAGGTAGCCGCTGAAAGATCAGGTCCCCAGCTGCCCCCAGATGGATCCGTCACTCCTGCTGGCTTCCCAGATAGCAGCACTGGGCATTTTTTCCATCTCATTCTGGCAGCGACTTTCATAACAAGATAAGCAACCTCAAGACAGCTCTCTTCAGAGCTATCCTCAAGTGCTCTTTGCCCTGTCTTACATCAGTGGGACATGCGGGGAAGAAGAGAGGGGAGTGGGAGGATGGACTGAGAACCTACAGAGGGTGAGCAGCAGTGGGAAATGGGAACGCTGGCAATTTGAGTGTTCTCAAGCAGGGTGTCTTTAATTTCAGTGTGCAGGTTTTGGTTCTGGTGTACTCCGGTGACTGGGGGTACAACACTGACTTGTTTTGTGTTTCATCTTCTCATCTGTACGATACTCCTTGTGACTTGTTGCTCAGAGCAGGCTCTCCAGAGGAGCCACTGCCTTTTGTTCTGTGCTTGCATATTCTGATGCACTACTAAAATAATGTTAGTGTTATTTTAAGGCCTAAGCTATATGCCAGCTTGCACTACTCTGATTTTAATTGAGGTATTTTTAATTGCTACACTAATAGCTGTAGACGCCGGGAGAACATAGCAGGGAAAAGGTCCCTCCAAGTACACCTTGCACCGTTCCCAAAGCACCCTCTACATGCCACTGGTCTAAAGGGACTTCTGACCTGATTCAGTAACACAACTGGTTTCTTACGTTACTCTGATTTAGCTGTGCAACATTATAATGTAATCAGATTAGTGCTTTTATGCTCTTTACTGTCCTTGTGCAATATACTTGGTATACACCCGTGCTGACTGCAACTGGGTTGTGCTGGAATGACAGGAGACAGCTCGGGACATCAGTCACACACCTCTGGGTCTTGTACCTGCATGGGGACCCTTGTCACGGGAGCCTGTATTTTAAAGGTAAATATAGAAGCAGACAGGGTTTTTAAAAGGAAATTATCATTCACAAAAAAAGGTCTAGTAGAGCAAATTACACAAGCACACGGTTGTAGGTTTTGCCTCCTGTGAAAGCACGCTTGAGGAGGGGGCAGCACTTCCAAGTAACTTCACTGCACAGGTGTAGTTCTTCGAGCATTTGCCCCATGGGCAAATCTAGAGAATGAGCGAAAGGGGGTAACTGCAGTCACTGAATTCTGCTCATTAGCAAGTCGTGAGTATTTATGGCTGTCATTTGTACCTCGCTCATAAATATAATTGATTGGCTCCCTCTGGGTCATGCGACTGAGACGGCAGAAAGAGGCATTAAAAGGGAGGGCTTGTAAACTTGTCTCCGTGTTTTATACTGACCAGGGCTATTATGCCATGAACAGATAGGCAAAAGATTGCAATTTTAATGGTGACAAAATACCTGAAAGTATTTCTGCCCTCATGTAAGAGCACTGAACAAGATAAACGCATATGTAAGAAAAAAGGCTCCAAGTAAACTTTGTGTATAGAGAAAGTCCAAGAGTCTGAGACACCTCAGCATTGGTCTAAAACTGTTTTCCTCGAAGGAACTGATAAAGTTCCCCTGTGGTTTTATTTTGAGTTGTGATACATCGGAGCAGAGCCTGAGAATCCAACCTGAAGCGGGCACAGTTCAGTATGCAGTGTGCAGTACTGGTGCTGTAACATTAATTCGTAGATGTACTAATTACTAACAGAATCAAAATTCCTTTATTTCAATGGTCTTTTTCCCAAGATTTTCCATTTGGAAGTTAACAGTTTAGAGAACAAATGTATTCTGTACTCTTAAGTAAAGAATTTTTCTTTGGTCTTAACTATTTTGTCATGGATGGCTCACAAGGCAGAAGGGAAATGCACACACATGGAAACAGTCTATTACTAAACAATATCATTCTTTTTTTTTTTTTTTTTTTGAAAAAGAGAGACTGTCCATATGAGGGAAATAAAAGAGGGATTAGATGGAGCCGCAAGAAGAATTAACCTGTATTTTGAACCTTCCTTTTCCAATTCCTGAGGAAAAGGAGGTTTAGAAAATAGGCTTTTTGCTGCTCTAGTTTCTATAAAATCTTTAAAGTTCTGCTGCTTTTTCTTAATATGCAGACTTCTTAAGAACTTGCTAAAGAAGTGAATCAGACCATAAAGAGCGTTTTAAATGGAACACAGACGTCTGTAGTCTAACAGAACTAGCATTTTTATAGTGCACTTCCCAAGGATTTGCATGAATTTCTACAAAGAAAAGCTGCTTACTCATTCTTAAGCAAAAAAGTTTTCCTCTGTGACATTTGTGAAGCAGAGAACCAACAAGCTGTACAATGCATACAAATGTTTGCCATTCGTGACATTAAACCCATAAAAATCAGGCTGACTTGATGGATGGAAAAATACTGTTCTTTTAGAGAAACCTTTCTAGTTTCTGTAGCGTAACTCCAAAACCCAACAAATACTACACATTATTTAAGCAAAAATAAGGTACAAAATAATTATGAGTATGCCAGTAAACTCTTATACTAAGGGATTTTCTGGCTTTCTCACCTTTCAGTTAGCTACAACCTGCCAACATCCAGAGCTACTTCATCTATACTATTGTAACTGGTATTTGTACGTGCTTGAGTGCAAGGCTCCTTACCTGCTTTTGTTGGGTGTCCGGCCTCACTCCCCTCTGCAGATCTCCTTCCAGCATGGCCCTGTCCTGCAGCCCTCACATTGTCTCTTCAGGTGTGCACGGCTCCCAGCTGCTCGTGGCCATGGTGTCCTTGTGGCTGCAAGGGGGGAAACGGGCAATCATTTTCAAGAACATGTCACCTTAAACATTTGTCTTGTGTAAATAACCCAGCGGTGTAAATTCTATCACAGGAAAAGAAAAAGAATAAAAGCTGCTTTTTTTCATAAGCATTATATCAGAAATAAATAAAATAAGAACTGGTTGTCTACATACACAAGTGGCACATTTTGATATACCTAGGAAGCCCCAGTTCATGTCTGCCATCAACCAAGTAGCAACTAGCCTGCTTTATCCCCCCGACAAAACAGCACCAGTGGCTCTGTGTACTGTAGTGTCCCATACTCCTTGAGAGTGCTGTGTGTGCATGCAACATTGGATGATGTGGGTTCATAAATCTTGTAGCTGACAAACTATTTAATAAGTAGTTACCCGAGTAAAAGAGATTTGAAAACACTCAGAAATCCAATTGGGTCTTACTAAGACTATAGCCAGCAAAGTCCTACTGCACGTTGTTGTGCGTTTATCTCCTCCAAGGTAACACTCAAAAATTTCTAGCCTTTTTCATGGCTCTTAGAAGTTCGATCTTGAAGTACAGTTGCAATATACCTGTTGCTTTCACATCTCTTATCATGTGCTGTTCTGATGTTTAGGGTTCAGCCTCACAGTTAAGATCTGCTGCTGCTTCTGGTTTGGGCCATCTTGACTTTTTTTTTTTTCCCCTCCCTTTTATGAATTACTGTTTGTTTTTTATCACAATTTACTTCTCGGAAATAGAAATTGATAGAAGCCCCCGGTGACTTTAGTGACCATCAAATCAAACTCAATGACTATTTTATTGTCATTCCAAGTATAAAAAGAAAACCTCTAGGAGACGCTGACCTTCCAGACAGGATTATGCCACGTGTACCTATAGATTTCTTGCTACCTTTACAGTGCAAATTTTAGTTAGCATGCCCTCTGCAGTGCACTTTGTACAGAACAGTACAAAATACAGCATACACTATAAATGTTCTAGTGCATAATCATTACATAATTTCTATTTTAAAAAGTCTGTCATCCCTTCCTTCTTCAGTGTATAGCATTACTTCTCATTATCTCTCTCTGCGTCTCACGCAGTTGAGGAGCCTACTGGCTGGCTCCACCACAGATTTCATCGAGGTCCGTTCCTTACACTTGAGTTTAACTGCAGCTTTCTCCATATTCAATTTAATTCCAACGCAAAGAAGGCCCAAAAGCTCAGCATTTCAGCATTTCAGACAAGTTAATTTATCCATCTTTTTTTGCCATGAAAGATCCCATTGTCTCTGTCACATGGCATGTAAGGTTCTTAAGAAATTATGCATATTTGTAGGGTTTTGGCAGTCTTCTGAAGCATTCATATGCATGGATTTTTTCCTTCTGTGTTATTTCAGATGTAACTATTTATAAGGGAGAATTTTGCTGAGTGTAATTCAGCAGCATTAGGAATAACGTTTATGATTACAGAACCACTTTTTTAACAAAGTGAAACTGTACAGATATATTCATATATTCAGTGCCTTTTCTGGACCAAAAAGCAACTTGGCCAGGTACACACAAGCAGACTTGAGAATTACTAATTTCCATTATCCAGGTTTTTAAGGGCCTATGCTTAAACAGTGTAATTTCCCTACTGCAAATCGCTTTAAAACATACTTCTCCATCACTGCTTCCTCTTCCATCGCTGCCCACTCAGAACCCAAAGGGCTAGGAGCGATAGCTCGGTGCAGCCACTACCTCCAACTTCGTTAGCGCAGTTCTCGATGCGTCTGTCAGGTCAGCAGCCCACCACACTGGCTACAGCTGCAGATGGAAACAGAAACCGGCAGAGTTTAAAGGATCCTACCCAGTCTGAGTTAAGAAATCGGTCTCTTTTATAAGGGATCCTCAGACTGACCAGAAACCATTCATTGTGTGCATGGCTCCTGGCCAGAGAATTGCTCGCCAGCATGATGAGATGCTGCCATATATCACAGAAATACTTGGAAAGAACTCCGGTAGTAACAATTTATGATACAGTCCAACTACCGCCTCTTCCCTACATGACATCAATCTGGTTTTGAAGTCTGACTATTTAAATAACAATCACAAATGAAAGCACAAAGGGGATACAAGTCCTTGGATCTGCAGCGATGAGGTGTCCTAAGGGTTCTTAACAGGCCTGTACTAACAGGCACATCATCCATCCAAGTCAGTTACAACACCAGGGGATAACCTGGAAGCTATCCTTTGCATGAGATTACCAGCTTTTAACATAAAGACATCGAAAGCAGCTCACATGAAAAGTTTCTTGCTCCAGAGTTATTCTTAGCACATTTCTGGAAAGCATTACGCTCGCTGCAATTTAGATTCTTTTCCTTTGATTGCTTGTTGTATTTAGTTGTACCAAATAATTAGGATGCGCACAGTAAAATGTGCTACATTTAATTTGTGGCAAATAATAAAACTGGAACCATAATCAGCATTTCCTTTTTCAAGAGAAAACATTACACTGAACTTAATTTTACAGCTGTACAAATTGTTTTAAAGTAATCTGCTCAATTGGGCAAGTTAATGATGTTTAATTTGACCAGGCCAAACTTTACATGCTGTGCACTACTGTGAGCGATCGCGGTCAATGCAACTGTTTGTGCAATGCAAATGCAATGCTAACACCTCCCCTCTCAGCTGGCTCAACAAAAAAACTGGTGTCATCGCCCCTCTACGATAAACCAACGATGACAGCATAGTAAGTGTTACGTGCACAAGGTAATTCAGAAGGAATTTAGCCTTTTCAATCGATGGTGCACTCAAGTTAACCCTCTTTATTATTGCCCAGCTTCTTGCTGCAAGCAATACGTGAAGCACGGGCTAAATTCAGTTAGTGCCCTGAGTAATGGTACTCTGTAAGCGGTCCCACTTACTGTAATGGGACTAAACGTGGCAGAGCACGGAGTGAACCACCTGCTCTCTGATACAAGCAAAGATACCAGCAGCAGGATATTTGGTTTAGAGTTTTAAATCATATTCTAGAAGCTGGTGTGGCACAGGGCTCATGACCTCTGTCTGGATCAGGCATCTGGATCTGGATCAGGAAAGATCTCTCTGCTTGCCAAGGATTTGCAGCTGTGACCCTGATCTGGGTTTTGGTGCGATGAACAGGACCTTCACTACCCCCTTTGAAATACGGGCGGTCTGTGTTCAAATTCTCGTCTCAGCTCCCCATCTTCCAGAGTCTGGCAAGCCTTGGTACTTACTTACAGAGTCTGGCATGCATTGGTACTTCTGGGTTGGGTCTCTCAGTGGTGTGTAGTAAAGGTCTTCTGTTCTGTGTAAGCGTTCACTCGACCAGGTAAGACCTGCGGATGGGAAATGGCCAAGCTACAATGACAAAAAGTGATTCTAAAAAGCATCCATGATTGGTTCTTTCTTATTTTTGGTATTGCCTATCACAGTATGATGTCCAAGCCCACCCTACAATGCAGGTTTTGTTGTCGTGACACTGGGTACTGCTATCACGTTTTATCTGAAATGACAAGGGAAAAAGAGAGATGTGTAACACTGCATAAATAGTTCCTAGTACTTGCTGAACGTAGTTTAGGTGAAGCTGAGCCTTTTAAACTAAACTGACAAAGCTATCCCCCACTTGCTGACTGTTCCTCTCCATGTTTTGCTTTTTTCTCTCCCATAGGTCAATGGGAAGGATTTATCTAAGGCAACACATGAGCAGGCAGTGGAAGCATTCAAAACTGCCAAGGAGCCCATTGTGGTGCAGGTCCTGAGGAGAACCCCACGCACCAAGGTCTTCACCCCTCACGAGTCCCAGCTGGTAGATGTGGGCACGCAGACGGATATCACTTTCGAACACATCATGGCTCTGAGCAAGATGGGCTCACCTACGCCACCGGTCTCCGTGCTGGACCCGTACCTCCTACCTGAAGAGTAAGTAACGGTTCATGAAGCACCTGAAAATCCTTTCATTCCTTAACACCGCGTGTTAGAAGCAGTGCACAAACTCACCTTTACTTGCTGGTGGTCGTGTATTCCCAGAAGTAGCCAGGATTCATACACCACCGAGCCATAACTCAAAACATTTTCACTTTTTCTACACATTAGCCAGCCGTTACTCACATGAGTAATGCCACTGAGTCACAACACGGCCTCATAAAGCTCATTTTTTGTTGGCGTTTGATGGATCAAGTTATTGCTTCTTGCAATTCCTCTCACTGCCTCTTTGGGTTGCTTATGTTTTAACTTTGTTTTTTATGGCTGCCATAAATTGTGTAATGCTAAGAGTCGCTACGTTCTGTTCCAGTGTATTAATTACTTTATTATAACCCTGCAGCGATGTTACTCAAATAAATTATTTTCTAGGACTAAAATTACTTACCAGTGCTGTCATGGATGTTTTAGAATCAAATTTTAATTATTGTTAATGGTAGCTTGATGCTTTTGTACGTACAAATAAAAATGACAATTATCTCCTGGCGCACACGCACCACGCCCTCGCATGCTGTTCCAGAGGAAAACAGCTCCCCAAGGAATCCATGCAAATTGCCTGTTGTCTTGCCACATACCTCCACAAAGTCAAAAGTAATTGAAAAGATTCTCAGCGTCTCCGTTGTTGTGTGGCAGACTGTGAGCCGTGCACGTCCTGGCTCTGAACAGGAGCCCCACCGGGAGCCTGAGCTGTGAGCAGCAGCACACAAACAGCCCCCAGCACGCCCCTCCGGACATCGCTGTCAGTGCTCCTAGGAAATAGGATCTGACTACAAACAGGCACCGACCCTGCGCTGCTCCTGGGTGACTTTTATGGCACGTTAACATCCGCACGTTCAGCCGGGAGCTGAGCCCCTGTGTGCAGCGTGTATTCCTTTCATGACTCCCAGCGCTGATTGCTTGAAAGGTGGTTCAGTCACATTACCGCATTGCCACCTATTCCCAGCCCATTGAAAATTCAGGCACAGCTGCATGTATTAGTGGAAACGCTTGACAAAAGGCTAGACTTGAGCTTGTTTGCGGAGAACAGGCAGTGCAGCTTAGGGCACTGTGGAGAGGACACTTATTCTTGGAGTACCTGCCCTGCAGACCCCCAAAGATACGGGCAGGAGGGGTTTTCAGTACCTCGTCAGCTACCTGTGACTTTCCTGCTGCGAAACCAAACACAAAATCAGAACATGGCAAAGATTGATTCATGAGAAATCATTTAGGTTGCAACATGCGTGCATAATACCAGCTCAGTCCTATTGCTCATGATCATTAGGCGCAGGTTCCAACTGCCGGCCTCACTTTGAGCTCTAGGTGTTGGTCTGACCCACGCAGCCTGCCTCACTGCCATCCCTGCATCCCAGGGCAGTCAGACAGCCTTTAAAGCCTGCTCCTACCCAGCACGTGCAAGCAAACACAAAGTAATGCAGGTTTATGGGGTGTGCCTAAAGCTTCCTTAACGTTTCCTGTACTTTTTTTCCAAATTCCATTTAAATAAATGTAGCCTGCGTAGAGCAACTTGGGTAGCTTAACCACTCAGCAGATGCTGTTACTTAAATAGCCTCACACTTAGACAGAAGCATGGATCTAGTTAACAGAGAATTAAAGGGAGGTATAAAATTGCAGCATATAAAAGAGTGATCACAAAAGAATTACACTGCTTAAACTTGCAAAGTGTAGATAGTGAAGCTGTCGGAGAGCTCAAGCTGTAAAAAGCATCACGCCGATAGCGAATGGCAGCATGAAAAGAGGGGCGCATATTTAAGTACTATTTAAATCATTATGCACAGCCTGTTGCATTCAAGTCAATCAACAAATGCTGTTGATTTAAATCCAAAGAGTTGGGTGGCAAATTATTTTTATAATACTTGATTCGATACAATTTTGTCTCTTCGAGGCAAAGAAAAAATACCAAGCAGGCAGGCAAGGATGATTCCATGTGCGTCTCTGCAAATAACCTGGGCTCACAAACAATCCAGCTGCACCCTGGCAAATACCTGCCCACTTGGCTGTGTCACCTCATACCCATTATCCTGCTTTGCCACCATTCTCTGTATATTTTTTCCCCAGGTCAGCTCTACATTTGGAGAAAAATCCCTAAGCAACTGTTAAGACTCTAAAAGTTTCTCATTCGTCATCAGGTGTCAAACATTTCAGATACTTATCATACGCATAGTTTCCTCTAATGTGTTTATTGGTGTAAAAGTCATATGGTATATATCATTAACCACGTGCAACTTCTTGGTTTAGTTGTTAGTCTGTTTGTTTCATGATGGCTTGCTGTAAGCTTGGAAGGGATTATTATGCTAGCTGAAGTACTGGGTGCTATCTTTAAACATTTATTTTTTCCCAGCCATCCATCAGTGCACGAGTACTATGATCCAAATGACTACATGGGAGGAATTCATCAAGAAATGGACCGAGATGAATTAGAACTGGAGGTACTTCATGTTTAGTAACCATTTCTTTTACTGGAAGTTTAACATGTGCATGCCATGGTCTTTATATCTTTATATACGTGAAGAGACATTTCAAAGCGGTTATTTGTAGTAACATTACTCCTCAGTTACTTTGCAGACTGCAAACCAGACTGATACCTTCAGCAATGTATTCAACTGTGTGCTATGGAGTGCTGAGCCAGATCTTCAGCTAACAAACTAAAATAATGAATTCATTAATTCCACCAGTCAAATTCTGTGTAACTATGCAGATTTAGACTTTCCAGAAATCTCAAAGACTTTGCAGGTTTGCTGAATGGCAGGACCTATTCCACACACTCACAGTAAAAATGTGTGCGTTTCCCTTAAATATTCCCTAGCTGAGAAACATGTTCTTGATCATACTATTGTAAAGTATTTTAGGTTGACAAGACAAGACCAGAGTAGATCTGACACTATACTAACCTGTGCCTCCCTTTTTCATTACCAAAGTTACATAAAGATACATGTAAAACTATAGGTAATAAAAGAACCTGACATGAAAGTTTGCAAGTCCATTTTCCTACCAAATCTTTAAAAATCACTTGTGTTTTTAGTACTTTCATATCCCATCAGAAGTTCATTTTCAGTTTTCTCATTCTTGATTTTAATAACCCGTCCCCAGCCCTTCAGAGCACACCACATGAATTGCTGGCTTTATTTCTGCAGCTAGTGCTGCAACTTCAGCAGCACTGACCCACTGAGATGCTTCTAATTGTTTACAATAAACGGCAGTAAAGTAGCTCATTACTTCTATATACTGCCAGCAATGTCTGATCCAGATGATACATTCATGATTATCAGTAAGTGAATAGTTTACTCCTAGCTTGCTTGCACTACTGATTTCTTAGATCCTGGTCCTGCTAAGGATGCTGTCAGAGTGAGTGATGCTGACCTATCTGTAGTCCTGTTTAAATCAGCAATACATTTATCAACAGCGTCAATGGGAGCAAGGTTGGGTCATTCTATGAGCATGAAGCTGTTCCCTTCTGTAAAAATGTTTGCAGGATCAGGGCCTCAGTCGTCACAAACAGCTTGCAAGCTGCCTTCAAATTCTGCAGATCTGGTAGTAATTCATCTCTGTGTACAAACCCAAAGAGAAGTCAGGACAAAATCAACGTGCCAGTAAAACAAACCCTGTTCAAGGCTTTCCTTTACAAACAAGTGCTTTTTTTCCTTAAATATAAACAAATACAATATAGTTTTCAGTCTTAAGGGAAAATGTAGAACAAATTAGTATTTTCTGCCAGTGTCTTTTCACAATCTATCTTTTGGGAAATTTAGTATTGTGGATAAATTGTATTGCCTCCATTAGAAGGTCAACTAGTTGAGCTAAAAACAGTTTAAACACATGCACTTCAGTAGCCAGACGTTAATATGGCTTAAACCACAACATTAATAATTTTGACATTGATATAGTGCTTGATGGCAAAAGGTGATCAGCTCGGTAACACGGGGAGATGAACATTAGAAAAGTCTCTGTAGCCTAATAGTATTTCTTTAAAACCACTAAAGATTCTTGTTCAAATTGTAGCGACTATGATCAATGGTAAGGTCAAAGTGCTAACAGGGACTCAACTGGCTAGTTGCTTTTTTGTTTGCCTTTTGATAGATACGCTTTAAAAGACCACAAAGGCACTGTTTCATTGACTGCAGCAGGAATGCCTGAAGTAAGAAAGCCATCAAGGCAGCCTTCTGGGTCTCTATGTCCATAAAATGTGCTTTGAATTTAAATCAGAAACTCCTCATCTCAACTTCTATGATCTACAACTGACTGGCTGGTGATTTGTACCGAGTAAACAAGACAAAAACCAGCGAAACACCCGAGTTCCCAACAAGCTGCTAATGTAAATAGTCTGTAGGAAGGAATTTATGCCGGTAGTACTGCCAAGGCACCAAATTGTGTTCTCAGTTTTCTCTCAACATTTATCTGAAAACCGAGGACTCAGAGGTAACTGCCATATATTCCCTACTCCGAAAAATAAATAAATACTTTTTTTTTCCAAGTTTATATGCCACAAGGAAAGAAGGACTAAATCCTGAATTCTATTCCATTCCTAGATTCTATTATAAATTAAAAGTACATTTGTTTTTCACAGAGGCCCAGCCAGAAGTCGTTTTGGGTTCATAAAGGAAGAATAATATCACTCCAGGCTTCCCCGGCAGCGTTACGCGCTAATGTTTTTATTCAAACAAGCGCGTGGCCTAAGTGAGGGCCTTCTCAGTGTGCTCATTTTCTGAGATTACAAACAACATTCTCAATCAAGAAGGGGACTTGTGCTCTCACATCGGACTTGCTGCCTTTACCCCCTGATACCCAAGCAGCCTATCGGTCCCGTTTCCTTTCTGAGTAGAGAATTGATTCAATTCAAGACTACAAGATTTCTCCTTCTGCTGTACAAGTGCCAGCTACCAAAAGAAGCCCCCACACAGTATAGAAGGAAGTAGTGGAATATTTATTTCTCTGTCATTCTTTCCTCGGTGAAACCTATTGATGGAATACCTGAAAAGTAGGTCCTGTGGGCCAGGCATCTCAGAAGTCAGCACAGGAGAAAAAATAATAATAATAAAAAAGCTTTTTACAGGGAGAGACAAAAGGGCAAAGTACTTACTGTGCGAGCTTTGGACAATGCTGGCTGAATGTTTGAACTCCTTTTTTTTTTTACTCATCATTGTCCACTCATTCCAGTTTTCTACTGCTCATTTTTGCCTTGTTAGAGAAAGGACTTTGATTTTTATGAATTTACAGGCAGGCCATAATTTTAAATCATCAGTACAATAATTTAATAATCTGTTGCAAATGAAGGATCTTTTGACTTTATAGAGGTTAATTTACTATTATCACTTACTCCTAATCTATTCTCGTGAGCGCTTGCAGGTATGAAGTACACTCTCATTTCTTCTTGCCTCACTACAAATGCCACATGGATTTCAGCAGCTAACTCCTCGAGCCCTCTTGGCCCTGCATTTGATACGCAGCTGAGAATCAAACCATTCTCCTGCACAGACTTGTTTTTTTTGCAATAGCATACAAATGTTTCTCTTGGATATCTCTCAAAATGTCACTTTCACCTGATCTAAAGAAGCAGAAGACTTCAAGTGTGTGTAGAAGTTATACCATACGTGAAGTTCTTACAGTCGTTGCATTAGCACAGCCCCTGACACTGCCACACTTTGTGCATACCACCCTTGTCTGCTGACTAATCTCTGCAGATCGAGAGCGGGTGTTGACAAACTTCAGTGTATCCCTGCGAGGTAGGTGGCTGATGCATTTAATAATGCGGTCAGGATCCTATACAGAGCTTATTACGATAGTATTGGAGCCCCAGCAGAACAGTAAATATTCCTTCATCTCACACCGGACGGATGGCACAGCGAACTGAAGTGACAGAGCAGGTGCTGAGCAGGGCTTTGGACACAGCCCGGCCACTGCTGTGCACGCGGTGCCTCCGCCTGCGGCAGGAGCGTGCGCTGCGGGCTCACAGGATCAGGCCCTTGGGCGCAACACCGAAAAGTGAGGAGTAATAAATGGCAAGTCCAGTGCCATTACAAGAACTTGAACTTACCCCTTCAAAGGTCTTTCGGCCCACATTAATTCCTAGAGCTTAATTAATTCCTGGTACAATTACACAAGCTACCACGGTAGCTGTACTTCCAGATGCCAATTGTCTGTTCCAGTTTTCCCTTTCATGTATCTGTGCATTATACAAATTCCACTCTGAACATGGGAAATAACCTTTGCTTTGAAGACTCTGGAGCTGATTCTTCAACTCCAACTGGAATTGCTCTCTTTTATCTCTCAAATATTTCAAACCTTTATGATTATATTAAAGCGGTATTGACGCAAAGACCTGTAGAAAGCAGCTGTTCCTACCATCAAATACACAAAATTATCATAGTAGGGTTGTATCAAACCAGGTTATTCTGTTCCTACCCAAGGACTGTACCCAAGGGTAAGTATGTCAACGAAATACTCATAAAAATTCCAGTTCTAAACACCTGCTCCAAGAATTTTTTGTTTGCTTTAGTTTTTTTGGTGCTTCATTTGTGAGCACGTTTTTAAAGCGTACGTATCTTGATGCATTTTAAATGTAAACCCATACTTATTTTTTAATTGTTATAACACTCTTTGTACTTGTGCACTGTTGGAAAAAACACCTATTGTTTTTCAAAACTTTCTGCAGGTACGTGTGGAATTAATAGGCTGCTCCCTCCTCTCCAAGTGTTTGTGTTTAAACAGGATCTGTTTCAGTAACGACCAAAGCCCCCAGAGCTTGTTTTTTTAGACACTATCACCACCAGTCTGACAAGCGTCATAATGAGCTACAGCGCTAGTCTTGCTGTTATTTCACTGTCATGCTTTCAAATGAGTAATCCGTATAAAAACCTGCCTTAAGACCCAAAATTTTCTTGTTAAAGAATGCAGGAAATGCAGGACTCTTTCTAGGCCCGAATTAGGCCCAACTCACCCCACTCCCAACTCGTCCCTAGTTCACACCACAGTTACACCCAGAATAAACACACTGCTCTCAGTGGTACTCCCAGGGATTAACCACAACAGCTGAGATCAGAATCGCTTTGTCAATCCACTTCGTCTCATCTTTTCTACTGAAGAGTTTTTAAAACCTCTCTAGAAAGCCCCAAAAGCTTTAGAAATCTGGAAGAAAAAAAAAACAACTCACTATTAATGCATTGTGTTCAAGCAGTAAGTAACAAAAGAGGGAGAAAAAGAGCAGCAGTTCACCATGGATACTATTGATTGAAACCATTTAAATACCATCTGAAATGTCACTGACATTTACAGCTACGATTCTTGGAAAAAAAAAGAAATTACACATGTTGACAAGTAAATAACATGAGATTGCTGATCTTGGCAGCTGTCATCTAGACATGCCAATAAATTATTCATATCAGCTTGTTTTATTGTCTCGCCCCGTACAAATGGCACAGCTCGGGTCAAAACAAAAGAGACGTTCAGAAATAATGAATCGTGTTACCGGGACTTCTCCACTGCAGCAGAGGCCCAAGCACAAGCGCTCGGTGCCTCGCAGTGCAGCAGGGTCTGGCCCCAGCAGGGATGGCCCCAGGCTCGCTCAGGGGCTGTGTCCCCTTTCTCAACACGTGTCCTCTGCCCCACCTGCCTGGTCCCACTCCGTCCCCTCCCAGCAGTGCGTTCTGCTGGGTGTAAGGCACGACGTGGGGCCCTTTTCAAAGCTTTGCTCGCTGCCAGGCAATCCTTAAGGGGAATAAAATTACTACTACTCTTGCTACAAGTCCTCTGCCTATGATGAACCATCCTTGTTCCCCAAGGAAGCATCCTCAGGACCGATACGATAAGGTGGTTAAGCCTAGAGAAAAACTATGTATTTTGAAGATGGTTTTAATGTCTCCAAGGCTAACATGACCACCAAAGAGCAGTGGAATGACAAACCATGACCTGCTCGAACCACACCCTTGCAAGATGCTGAAGCACTTACTGTATTTCTCTTACTATGCTGAATCCTTTGCTGACAATATATTGATCTTCAGTCACACCTCGCAGAAACTTATTACAGCATTTCATGAAAATTACACAAGTTAAGGTAATCCAGGATTATATTTCTCTCTGAAAAGCAAGCACATTTCCCTGCTTATAAGAAAATATCAGCTGTGGCAATATTGAAATCATACTTTAGAAGTATTTTAGCATTTGAAGTCTTACCACTACATGAAATATAGGTAATTTTTCTTCTTTAAGATCAATAAAAGGTCTATTTTCAAAATGACTTTATATTGATTGAAGGGTCAGAAAAGCCCCAAGCATTGATTGTCTGCATATAATCACGTTTTGCTCGCTAAGTTAACCTGGTCTACACAGGAAAATGAAAAGAGATCTACTATATCACTTAAACAAAATATTTTCATTGTATTTGAAAAATTGCTTCCATCAGTCTCCGGTGTCTCACTGACAATGTCTTTTTCTTTTCTTTTTTATTTTTTTTAACCTCAGGAAGTAGATTTGCATAGAGTGAACAGCCAGGACAAGCTTGGCCTTACTGTGTGTTACCGAACAGACGATGAGGATGACATTGGTATTTATGTGAGTGAGGTAAGACTGAGCTGATTTCCGTAAGATAAAATTCGTCTTCTGAACTGCAGTGCTGGGCATTTAAGACAAATCCCTGCTTCTGTTTGCACCATAGTCAAAAAAAGCAGCCAGAATGCAGTACTCGGAAGAAATCTAATTATTTTTCCTTTCCTCCAAACTGAGTGAAAGCCTGCATCCGCTGAAGTCAAGCTCCTACTGACTTCAATGAGAAGGTGGAGAGAGCAAAGACGGAGGAAGCAGGGTGAACATGTGGTGTTTTTTTTCCTAGATTTCAGTGCAGAGCACATCAAAAGATAAGTTTGACCCCTGAAATAGCAAATATTTTCCTGTAGTGTTTCCCATTTATTTCTCTCCTCACCGTTCTTCTCTGAGAGTGACATAGCGTGATAGGTTTAAGGGTGATGTAATGCGTACTGGCATGATTTTTCCTTAATTGCAACTTATCTTCCAATGGCATTAAGAAACTCTGCACCAGTTTATAATGCTAGAACCAAGAAAATTTAAAATTGTCCCTGCTTCCTAAGAAATACAGTGGAAAAAATGTTCAAGCACAACCTTCAGAAGGAAGATTCTCAGGAAGATTTCTCAGGAAGAAATGCTTTGATTTTGACTTAACCATCTTAACCTGCCTTTCATTTTGTCTTACATAAGCAAGGAAAAGTCCTGTAATCACTAATGAGACACAACAACGTGGCAGCAATGACAGACACACTGGCTTATCACATCAGTCATATTACTAATACTGGGTTTACAATGGGAAGCAAAAGATGGAGCTCTAAAACCTCCAAAATGCTTACATTTCTCTTATTTTGTAGATTGATCCCAACAGTATTGCTGCAAAAGACGGTCGGCTCCGAGAAGGGGATCGCATTATTCAAGTATGTGTGTAAACGATCAAAAGCCTGCTAACGCACTATCACCTGCTGCAACCATTTTCATTCCGTGACTTTTTTTAGTGTATTTGTTACAAATCATTCCTTTCAAATTGGTATTCATGGTGTGGTTTGGGTTGGAAGGAACCTTAGAGACCATCTCGTTCCAACCCCCCTGCCAAGGGCAGGGACACCTCCCACCGGAACAGGTTGCTCCTACGTTTCCTTTCAAAATTAATACAATTCCTTTTAACCTTCTGAAGACATTTCCCTTTCCTTTGCTAGAGATCAGTCAGATTTGGGTATTGCTGGCCAGGTAAAGCCCTGTATTAGCCTTGCTTTCCACCCAGAGCTGACTCTGCTCCCTGTCTATCCACATGAAATGATCTCACTCTCTTGCTCTTTTCTTTAAAGATCAATGGCATAGAGGTACAGAACCGAGAAGAAGCCGTGGCACTTCTCACCAGTGAAGAGAGCAAGAACATCTCCTTGCTTGTTGCAAGACCGGAGATTCAGGTACTGTAGAGACAGCAATAAGTAAATAAAACCTCTTGAGTCTTAATTAAAAACTTGCTCTTTTATAGAACGTAGTTGCGATCTTTTGAAGAATTTTAACCTACCTAAATCTACCATATCTCCCTAAAAGCCTGTTATACAGCTTGACCAAACATACATATGGTCTAAAACAATGCAATTCAGCAGTCACAATACTTCTATACATGTTTTGTATTAAAATCCAATTTATAAGAAGTTCAGTGATTTATGTATGCTGCAATGCTATTACAAACATCGGTGTACGATATTATGGATGGTCTCAAGCCATAGCTATGAAGAATGTACTGAACCCTAAATCCTATAGCTATTGATTATTCATTCATTAAAACACCTATTATTTAGCCCTTCATAACACCGTCTCTTAATGCAGTTAAAGACTGTCAAGAAGCATCCTCAGCTGTAATCAAAGGTTGAAGCGGATCCCTTTATCAAGCTGGGATTAGCACAACAAAGATGCCGAACAAACAGCCACAAGCACTGTTGTTTGATCTGCCTCTTGCTCCACGTGCTGCGAGCAACCCTCGCCAGTGCACCCAGACACAGGGTCGTGCCCATGACTGTCTCGTTAGCCCCGATGTTTCTGATCTTTCCCTTGGAGATGGCTGAGGTTGGGAGCAAAAAGTCTCGTGGACCCACAGCAAGCGTTTTTCTCTGGCCCTTCATGCTGTCTCACAAGAGGTGCATTCAAAGCTTTGGGCCCTGGAGTATTTTATACATCCTAATCAAATCATGTGCAAACCAAAACAGCCCCAGTGCTTACAAGTATTTCCAGGGATGAAAGGGCTGGTTTTGTTTCTTACAAAGGGCTGCTGAAGATAAAACCACGCTGCTGGAAGCCAAGGTGGCTGTGGGGGGAGGCAGGGCAGTCAATGCCCACCCGTGGTACAAGGGGATGTGTGCTTCCTCGCAGGACACAGCAGCGCCGTCACGGGAAGGAATCTCCTAAGGTTTTCCAGTCACCTTCCACAAAAAGGAACATAATTCGTATCAGTCTTCATTCTTTTTGATAACATTTGGTTTGTTTTTCCCTCCCTTTTCACATAGCTGGACGAAGGATGGATGGATGATGACAGAAATGATTTTCTGGATGACTTGCACATGGACATGTTAGAGGAGCAGCACCACCAGGCAATGCAATTTACTGCCAGCATGCTCCAGCAGGTACTGCTGTTCTGTGGTGCAGTGGTGTCAACTCTGCGCATTGCACTCAATATTCAGGTAGTGAGCTTGACTGAATGTACTTAGTGTCCCAATGGTGATCAAGGCAAAAAGACTTACTGCAGACATCAAGATACTACTTAACAATCCACAAACACCTTCTTGGGGATCCAATAGTTTTAAAATGTTACCTTTTTTATTTTGTCCATTAAGACGATACGGTCAGTTCTTAGAAATCCTCCATCTGGCTGTGGTCAGTGACAGGGGCAGCTAGGTGTATGACACAGAAAGCAGGCAGGGAGCTGACTTCTAAAATATCCCATTTGATATGCACACACATACTGAAAACAGCCTGCCTCCCAAAACCCGTAAAATCCAAATGGAGAACTCAGGCAAATGACTGAAATGAGGTCTGTATATATGAGGAGAAAGGCGAAGAAAAAGTTTTTGCTTAGCAAAGTTTATGCAGGGCCACAGGTCTGGACCTAGATTCCCTGTCGTTGTGCCACGATCTGTGCAATCATACAAGTTCCTGAGTAGTTTTTTCAAATTTTGTCTAGAGTTTCCTAAATCCACACCTGCTGTGGGAGCCTCATTTTTTGAAGAGAGATTCTCACCTGGGCACGCAGTAGTACTGGATGCTTCTGTGCACCTAAATGGGAACAGTACATTTTGAACATTTGAATTCTAATGTTGTTGCTAAATAACTGAACAACAGACCTCAAATTCTTCTGAAAAGGCCATCCACAGCATGCTGTGTTTTCAGTCACCATTTCTATGTGTTCTTATGAAAATTGAGCTTGTTTTCCGTACAAGTAAAAGCCAAAGATACACAAAATCTAACAGGTGACAGATAAAACTCTTCAATAAGCACCCTGAGATATTTTATGTCCCTGAGATAATTTCTCTTTGTCTTCTGATCTTTACTGCTAGAAGAAGCACGAGGAGGATGGCGGTACCACAGACACAGCCACCATTTTATCTAACCAGCACGAGAAGGACAGCGGCGTGGGGCGCACAGACGACAGCACTCGGAACGACGAGAGCTCTGAGCAGGAGAACAATGCCGATGATCACACCACTTCCTCCAACACTTTAGGGAGCCAGAAGAAGCTGACTTACAGTCACGACACCCTCGGAAGTGGCGATATGCAGTTCAGCAACGAGTCGTTCATCTCAGCCGACTGCACAGACGTCGACTTCCTCGGCATCCCCGTAGACGAATGTGAGCGATTCCGGGAACTGCTGGAGCTGAAGTGCCAGGTGAAGTCTGCCAGCCCTTACAGCCTGTACTATCATAACAGCACCCTGGATATGAGCAAAAGCGACCAAGAAAGCGTCGACAAAGAGCTGGAGATGCTGAATGAGGAGCTGCGCAATATCGAGCTGGAGTGCCTGAATATTGTGAGAGCTCATAAAATGCAGCAGCTGAAAGATCAGTACCGGGAGCCCTGGATGCTGCACAACAGCGGCTTCCGCAACTACAACACCAGCATCGATGTTCGCAGGCACGAGCTCTCAGACATTACAGAGCTCCCTGAGAAGTCTGACAAGGACAGCTCGAGTGCGTACAACACCGGGGAGAGCTGCCGGAGCACACCACTCACGCTGGAGATTTCCCCCGACAATTCTCTGCGCAGAACTGCGGAAGGCGTCAACTGTCAAGGTAACGAGGGGGCAGCGGCGTACAACGTCTCCCAAAAGAATTTATTGGCTGGCTCAGAAAGCCATGAATCCAGCACTGGTAAATGCCATTCCTCTGCTAAAGATCCCGACCTTGGCAAGCAGCTGGAAAGCAAGGAGAGGAAAGCCAGTGATGGAAGCAAAAGCCCTACGCATGGTCAAAAACCTTCCGGCTCCTACGTCTCCCCGTACCATCACTCCCCCTATAAGCATGCTCATATTCCTGCCCACGCACAGCACTACCAGAGCTACATGCAGCTGATCCAACAGAAATCAGCGGTGGAGTACGCTCAGAGCCAAATGAGCCTGGTGAGTATGTGCAAAGACTTTAACGCGAGCCAGAGCGAACCGAGGATGGAGTGGAAAGTCAAAGTGCGAAGCGATGGGACGCGGTACATCACAAAGAGGCCGGTCAGGGACAGGCTGCTGCGAGAACGTGCCATCAAGATCAAGGAAGAGCGCAGCGGAATGACTACCGATGACGATGCCATAAGTGAGATGAAGATGGGCCGGTACTGGAGTAAGGAAGAGCGGAAGCAGCATTTAGTGAAGGCGAAGGAGCAGAGGAGGAGGCGTGAGTTCATGATGCAGAGCAGGCTAGATTGTTTAAAGGAACAGCAGGGTGCAGAAGAAAAGAAAGAGATGAATATCATTGAACTGAGCCACAAAAAAATGATGAAGAAAAGAAATAAAAAAATATTTGACAATTGGATGACAATCCAGGAACTCCTTACCCACGGAACAAAGTCACCGGACGGCACACGGGTGTACAATTCCTTCCTGTCAGTGACTACTGTATAATCGCCATTGCTAAGTTATGTACATAAAACGCTACCGTTGGGGTAGAAATCAATGCCTCGTTCAATGTGGCAAGATTTTTGTATATAAGATACGGTCATCGAGTTTATAGTTCAAATACTGAACTCTACAACTGTGGGTGCCAGGATCTCCACCGTGAAGTGGAGAGAAAGTTTGCCCATCTCCTTCAAAGGCAATACTAGCAGTGCTTTTTGGAATACTGATTGTACTTTTTTACTTGTTACCTTTTACATAAAGCGTTTAACTATCAGAAATGTATTAACCATACTTACACAGGTAATTTGCTTAAACTATATTCATATAAAAGGTACCCATGCTTTTCTTTGCCTAAAAAAAAATGCAAAAACCCCACAAGAGCAACTGCACTTATGTATTTTTTGTGAACCCGTATTTTGTGATACTGTTTTGCTGTTGTTCACTTCTACACCAAGTGCTGTTTATCAATATTTAGCTCAAGGTTTAAACTCCGAATTATTGAGTTCCTAATGGAGTCACTCTCTTGTAATACCGAACATTTATCAAACAGCAGTCTTCAGAGTTATGATCAACGTTTAAACATTTTTCCTTTTAAGGTTTCTAAAGAAAGCATATAGGTTTCATCTGAAAAGCCTGAAGCAAAGTACAGTAAGCTGCAGCTTTAAAGGATTTTAAGGCATGTTTGCAAATGTTGCAACCGATTGGAAAATGTGCATGTACAGCTGATTTGTTTATATAAGACAGTTTGTGGAATTTGAAAAGCCCATGGTAGTAACTGTTTGCTTTATAGATTTGAATGTACTGAATTATAAAAGCAGTTTCATGAAATCATCATTAGCTACAAACGTTAACAAGTAAAATGAAGTCAAATAAATTATTGTTTTATATTTCAAACGATTTTAAATTCTTTTGACTCCCTTCTGGTTTCGCCACGCTGAGTGTCCTTTCCTGGAGCGCAGCTCCTGCGCTGCCAGGACCGCCTACCTGAGTCACGGCTGGCAGGAAAATTGCATCCTCACCTCGGGGGGGTTTGGATGGAGGTGTTCTTGAGGGAAGGAGACATGGAGGGAAGAAGCAAGAGAGAAGTAAGAGGAACACGAAAAGTAGAATCAGGCAATGCAGGTAATAAACTCACGAGGCATTTAAGATGACCTGCAAGTGAGAAAAAAATAGGACTTCTACTCTCCTGTTTTGTTTCATGATTTATAAAACTGACCTACGTACATCAGCATGGGTTTGCATTAAGAACAGACAAATAATGATATAAATTAAATATATGAGTTCAAACAAAAGAGATGGGGAGAAGGACAAAGAGTAAATGTCAGAAAGGTATCTCGCTCTTTTTCTGTTTTTGTATTTCTAATTAAGAATTCAAATATAAATTGGAATTTTTGCTGGATAAATGCTAAACTAGACTCATTATGAATAGCTCCCAGATTCTCCACCCCCTCTCCTTTTTGCTGGCTGCCACAAAAAAGTCTCACCCAAACCTTTCTAAATCTCTGTTCTGAGCTCCTCCACCGTAACTATACAGAGTAAAAAAACAACCCGAATGACAGAGGTGAAAAACTGGAAATGAGGGAGAAACGAACAGCTTCTCAGTGCCTATTTTGTCAGTTATCAGGGAACAAGCAACAGACCTGTGGTTTTTCGTATGTATGCCTACCATATTCCACAGTAAGCTAGTTTACATACAGGAAAACACGTCGGAAGCCAATGGAAATCATCACTGCCCCTTGAAATCTGACACTCCTATCAGTAATCCTCTGTACATTTACCTTCGAATGATATTTACCGTTGGGATAACGTACCGGTCCTGCTGTAGCGTGTGGAAGATTTTCTATTGACTTTGCTAGAGCCAGGAATTCACTTGACATACTAGAAGCTGGTTACCTTCACAGGTTGCACAGAAGGAAAAGCATACTGAATGATTTTCACAACACGCTGCCTTCAATGCAAGGCGCTTGCTATCTCTGTCTCACATCTGCTTTCCTCTGATTTTTTGTTCTGTTCATCCCAATTGCAAGGCCAGTGCCCTAGCAGGACACTGCCTCTTCTGAAGCTCAGAAATCCGCCTGGACGGGCAGAGCTCTAATTAGTGTGGAATCACAATCCTTAAACAGGCACAAAAAGGCCTGTAAGCTGTCTTTATTCTACCTGGAAATGGTAGAGTAGGATTTGAAATGCTCTCATGAAGAAAAAATTATCAAGTTGTTCCTCATACAAACAGGCTCCTGTGGAAAAACTTCACAGGTAACGGATTCTTTAGGCATCAGCCAGATAAACGCTGAGCATTACGGGCATGTGTGTAACAGCAGAGACAGAGCTGGGAATTCACGTGTGATGTGTAGCAATTACACCAAAGCATCAACGGGATAAAATTTGCATTCTGTTAGGATGCTGAAATAAAATCATTGCCCAATAATTATTCTGCTACCTTTGAGTTTTTCCCCTCTGAGCATTTGTTATTTTGGTCACTTAAAATTCACCTGTCTGCTGTAGCGTTATGATTCGTTAATTAACGTAATTTCTCAGAATCCATCAGTTATCCTGCAAGTCTGGGCAAAAGTTACGCAGAACTTTTTCTAGCTCGTTAGTTACCTTATCGCACACCCTTTTTCACTGCCTTATGGAAGTACTTAATGCCACGCTGAAAAGGGAGATTTGGGTCCTTTTTATAGACCGCAAGGTGGAAATTACCATAACGTTAGTCCAAACCTGACCTCATTACAGCGAAATCTAATCGGCCCAGAAAGCAGCCTTTGATGCCTCAGTGGAAATACGTCATATAACAGCTTTTCTAAAAACTTGTATTATAGCAGGTACCCCAGTGCTTAAAAGATAACTCCTGACTTACTCGAGGCTTCGCCTGGCAGCCACCTCTGCAGAGCAGCAGGAGGCTGGAGGCTCCTCGGCAGGAGGCTGACCCTTAGCTTCAGCCCCGCTTACTTTGACTCCTGCAGGGCCCAGCACTCCCAGGTGTGCTCCTTGTGCTGGGGAGGCTGGTTCCAAGCACCTTCTGAACTTCGTTTAACCTGGAACGAGCTAAAGGGAGTGTTTCTCATTCACACCTGGAAGTACAGATACTCATTTCCATCCTCCTCCTTTTCCCTTCCTCCCTGGCCATTTCGTTGAGTGCAATCTCCTCCTGGGTGACAGCCAAGCCCGGAGTAGGACAGGGAGAGAGCCTAAATACACGGAGGGAGAACAAGGCATTGCCAAGCAGCTGGGGAGATTTTAAGTCTCCTTACAGAGCCTGCGTGCACAGCTCCCGGAGGCTCTCCGGCACGCAGCCTTCATTCATTCCTGCCACCCACACCCATCCCTGCTTTGGCTGGCATGCTGCTGCCGTCCCCATCCTACACCAACACCCCCTGGGCGAACCAGAGATTCAAACGGGAATCCCTGCCTACAGCTTGGTGCCGGATTCGGCCTGATTCTTCCCAGAAAAAACAGGCCCCGTGTCAAACTCGGGGCAGTTTCCCTAAATTGGAGGATGCCTCCCAGATGTAAGATCTATAAAATGTAAAATACTTATTTGCAAATAGGGTTTAAATCAGCGTGGAATCACCCAGCTTGGATGTGCACTCAAATGGGAGAGCCCTGAACCAAACCTAACAGCGTTTTTTTGTAAATTAAAAGAAGAGAACTTGCACATCAGGGATGGCAAATGAGGTAAGACTCCAAATTGCCTAGGGAATACTGGTTGGAGAACTAATTAGGATTATAAACTGAAAGTATGTAAATTAACCAAATATAATTATCTACTAGTGGCCTTTGGAAATAGGTTACAGGATACTTGTTAGCAAAATTGCTCAAATGCCCGGAAGCCATACAAAGCAAGCCATAAGCGATTTAAACTCCTATTTTTGTTTTATTTTCAATTCTTTTTAGATCGGTTGTTGTATTAAGGACGTCTTGGAACATGAGCTAATTAGAGAGAAGTCAAAAAACAAAAGGCAGAAACTGTCAGAGCAGATGCTGTACCTCCAGCCCGAGGTACAGGGGAGGTACCTTTAATAAAACCAAGATGCCTCGGTTTTTATTAAATGTAAATTCTTTCCTGTAACAAAATAGCAACGATTCTGCTTGGGTTTTCACCCCAGCAGCTTTTCTCTTCACCGGAGCAGTTTCTGTGAGCCTCAGCCAGAGTTAATCTGGAAGAGTGGCAGCTTTTTTGCACGAGCACAGCTCGGCAGCACAAGGCTGAAGTGAAGATGCGTTCGCTGTTCAAATGCAGACATGCAGAACTAATGCCACTTTTCTCTGAGCATCCTCACGACACAGAGCAGCACTAGACTCAGGGGCTTCTATGGGGAAAGCGACCTAAATACCTTTTAATTGTCACCGCTTAGAAGACATTAATCACCCCGCAGCCCTGCTAACAGAATGCCCTCCCAGCGGTGCCTGCCCCAAAGCTCCAGCAGATCCACGTTACTAAATTCTGCAGCTATTTCTGCTGCAGGACTGCTCATAAACCCTCTGATGGTCACGCCTGCAAGTCAGCGTGCAATGCCCACAAGAGTTCTTGCGTTAACTCCTCCTCTCGGTTGGGTCCTAAACCTTCTTCCTGGAATCGTAAAATGCCCAAAACACTGGAAACACCCTCATTTCTGTAACGTAAAACGACGTAATGGCCCGCTCTGAAAACTAGCTGGAAAACACAATAACAAAATGAATTGAAACGCTGCTTGCCCACTGTACCGGATCCAATCTGCCAGTTTTGAATATTTCATCCAAGTTCTGTTACCTAAATAAATATATTAACGTTGTGGATCCAAACATAGTCGCAGTGCTCTTTGCTGATGAAGTCCAAAATGGGAACAAAGTTCCACCAGTTTATTACGAAAAATTGTGTCGTCTTCTGCAACACAGAATGTTTCTCGGGTAGGATTTAATCAAACCAATGAATAATGCAAACAGCCTGATAACAATGCTCCAATTAGTGGTTCCATTTACAGAAATACAAAGCCAATATTATAAAGTCAGCGTAGCTCCACTGGAGTCAAAGCCCAAATAAAAATCTGGTCTGATATTCTGATTTTTGAGTAATTTTAAAAAGATAACTAAACTTCTCCGGTACCTTCTCCCCACGCCTGCATTTACACATGGAAAGTCAAGCTGGAGTAAGCCCCAGCAGCTTACCTATTTCTCCCAGCAGATGATGTTGGCCTTAGGTCATGCGTTTCTCACGTCCGACTTCCATCCCGCCCCTTTCTGGGGAAAATGAGTCAGCTACGTCGGAAAGGGACCAGAAAGAATAATCGCTGCACTTCTGCAGCTGGGCCTGGGCCCAGCTCTGACTAGGGATCGCTTACATAGGCAGGAAATCGCATACAGAACGCACACGCAAAAAGCCAAATCTGGCTCTGCTTGTATGTTTTGAATTTGTGTTTAGATCTTAAGGCCCAAAAAGTCCATTTCACGTGTGATATAATCAGCGTATAATATTTCACATTAAATTATCATTCTGCTCTTTTGGAGCTAGAAAAATCCCCAGAGGACTGGAAATCTCTTCATTTCCACGGCTTAAAAGATTATATGGCTTGCTCTGAAAGCCAGGTAGGAGATCCTATTATAAAACGCAACCCTAAAGGACAGCACATGCCCAGAACAAAGGTTTGAGACCAAACTGCTGACAAACCCTACGCTGCAGAAGTGCAAAAGGGCACCATCGCTTGGGCGGCTGGGTGGTGGGCCGCTCCTTTTGGCCAGGAGAGCGCTCGGTCTGTCCTTTCACATCAGTTTGCCAGGGAGGAGCTTTACAAGTGATTTCTTTGACAATCCATCCTTTTTATGTTAGGCAACTGCGGGACCATGCAACGGGGAGCCCCATTAACCGAGCATAAGAACTTCTCTGTAAAAGTGAACTTTTGGCGACCTTCTCTCAAAGAAAATACTTTATCGTATTGGAGCGCGGCCCTCCCAGGTGTCACAGGGCGGGATTCCATTGTCCCCATTAGGAGAGCTGGCTTTGATTTTCGATAATCCATCCTTTGGCTTAGCTGGTCTTCGTTAGCTTAGAATGCCATAAACAAAGACTCCCCAAAAGGCAAATCCAACTGTAATTGTTTAATAAAAGTGAATCAAAAGGCTGCAAATTGAAGGGACCCAAGTTCTGTCAAATCTCTGCTTAGCTCCAGTTCCATGTAAGCATCCACCATTTACCAGTCCTCGGGGCTCGAGGTAGCAGCCAAAATAAAATCAGGAAGTTCACATCCAAATAATTTCCACAAGAAACAAGTCTCAGTTACGCCATAAGGTCCAGCAAGCACAGACGCCAAGTGTAACAAAAAGCAAAGCCAATTTTCCAGAGCTGTTCCAGAGAAGGCTTCTCTGCTCCACTGCATTTAAGCTCTCATGCAAAGAAACTCCACGGGCTTCTCTCCACAACCCGAACTCAAGGCAGAGGCAAGCACCACGTGGTGGTTGGTGATAACCTGATGAGCCTTCTTCAGCATTTCCATCCCCAAGTCATCAACAGCTACCTAGGAAGGACACATGGATCCCTCCTAGGTAGATAACTGCATGGCTCTCTCCTGCCAGTGTTTATGAACGCAAGTTCTGCTTCATGTAGTTTTTCCAGGAGTCTTTGTAAGCATCTCTCTGTGCCTTCATACTACAGAACTGCTGCAGGAAGGAACCTCTGGAGATCACCTAATGCAACCCCCCACTCAAACACAACGTTATCAAGCACTGCTAAACACGACCTAACCAACCAACGTCCCGCAGGATGCAGAATGCAAAGGCCAGAAGCACAAAGCAGCAGCCACTAAAAGGGGGGCCAAGAGTTTCAGCACAGGTTCTCCTTCTCTTCTCCACACGATCACTGTGACACACACTACAGCCTCTTACGTCCTAGTCTTGCAAGTCCTGAGACTTGTCTTTAAGCACCCTGACCACCACCTTCCAAAGCAAACCATGGCGGTGTCTCAGGTTTTGTGGGAGGCGGTGTGAGAGGTCCTTGGGGTGCAGGACCAGGCGGTGCCTGCGTGAGCAGGGTCCTGTGGCTCCCAGGGCCCTGGTGAGCAGCCAGGCAGCACAGTCCCCGTCCCCACCAGTGCCCCGAGCACAGCTGGCTCATGTCAGGCTGGCTGCAGCACCACGCTGCCGCTCTGTGACACAGCCCCAGACCTGGGCAGGCATCAGACAGGATCAGTTGTGCAAGGCTCCCGCTTGATACGCGAGGCTTAGCAGATGTTTTTGTATTTCTGCCCTTAAAATCTCTGCAGTGGAAGCAGAACACATACCACACACCTAGAGGACAGAGAAGGTTACGTGCCTTTAGGCACGCTCACAACAGTATTGCTCGTTTGAATTATTCAGGCTGGGGAAAAAGTCACATTATTAAGAAAAAGTAATAACCAGCACATAACACATCTGCGCGTATCTGAGTCACACGTGCCAACTCTTCTCCTTCCCGAGTCCCAGCGCAGTTTCTAAGTCCTTTTGCTAAGCACAAATGGCACTAGTCCCCCAGCGGAAGTTTTGCTTGACTGTACAGGAGAAGGAGCAGACCTCGCTGAAGAAAAGCAGCTTCGCTCATCAGCATTAATGGCGTGTATATCAAACATTCACCGCCAAACGAGAAACAAAAACAAAGCTAGAAAACCCTTTCACCGTGTTTTACAGTAATGTAGCATCTGTCGTTTTCAGAACTACGTCAGAATGAATGTGGCAATTTCGGTTGCCTGCATGTGGCTGCTGATGAGTGCGGAGAAATATTTCCACATTAAATGGATGAACATCCATGTGGCTAAAATAGTACGAATAGGACCAGGCACAGCTGGTACTTTGTCTCCTAGCACGGAGATTAGTGCCATCAGCAGGGGCACGCGAGCCCAAAATGCAGTAATTCTGCTAAATAACAAGTGCCTGCCAAAGGGCTTGTATATTCCCAGCTCAGCTTTAAACCTCAAGTCATCACCAACATCTGAGACAAGGTTGCCTTAAAACTGCAGTTCGGAGTTTTGCCCTCTCCACTGCAGGAAGGGGAGACCCAGATTCCCCATTCTGCCAGCCTGCAGTAGCAATGGACCCCAGCAAGCTACCTCCTAATATTCTCTTTGTCTTTTCACTTTTCATTTGACCAGCACCTCAGACTCTCTCAGGCCTCTCTCACTTTCCTGGTTGCTCCAAAGCAATGTGTGCCCAATGAGGCTGTATCGCCTGGAAGGGTTGTCAGGGATTAGAACGAGCATCCACAGGGAGAGGGAACAGAGATGTCCTCTCTGTGAGGACATTCAAGTCGGCCACTAGCCGGGGAGCAGTGCTGGAGGACACATTTACGGAAGGCAGCGAGTGCAGGCCTCTCACAGGGTCGGTGTTTCAGCTTGGGATCCTTCCCCGTCTTGGGCCGACGGTCGCTGACAGGAGCGGCGGTGCTGCGGGAGGTCCCGTTGCAGAGGGCCGATCTCAGGACCGTCAGCCAGCGGTCAGATGTCGAGAGGAGCTCCGCCAGGACAGGAGGCGGCCAGCTACAAAAACACTGCCGCTGACTGAAGCATCTGCCGTGCTCCGCTTGCTGTCCGCTCCTCCCTGCACAACCAAACATCTCCGTCGCACACAGGGTTACAGAAATAAGATTGTTTAAACTGTGACACAAAAGCCTTTACTCACTGAGACCACATGGAAGCACTACAGCGGTTATTTTACAAGGCCACCACAGGTTCCACCCTTTCACTGCTTTCTTAGGGATGAAGAGAGGAGCAAAGAGGAGCACTGCTGACACATCAGACCCCAGGCACATCACCGCGCGTGCCAGGACACACAACGAGGCGTTTCATCTCCCTTCTGAGACACTGCTAGTGTCTTTCAAAGCAAACATTGTCCTCTGCGTGGTACTGGAACACAAATTCTTCAGTAACACCACGGGTGAGTGTATGAAAAGCAGTGAAGAGCCCCTGGCCTGCAGCCGCCCAGCACATCACAGAGCCGAGGGCCCTCCGGAATGGGTGAATCCGCCCAGAGCTCTGGTCCCGCTGGAAGAAAATGGAAATGGGAAAGAAAAGTAGGTTTGGGGGTTTTGTTGCTTTCATTTTTACATTAACTGAACCTGGTATGTGCCGAGCATGAGCAAGCTAAGGAGAAGGGAAGGGCCCCTGAGGGACGTCAGGTCGGTGGCCAAAGCAGACAGAACTTGTCTGAGCAAGGCTTTAAACCAGATCTGTACCACGAGTCCCCTCCCTACAGGACTGCTGTGTACTCCCTCTGCCCAAACAGCATTAACTTTGGGTGTGAAAGGAGCCTGCCGGCACAGAGCCTGCGCATGGGCTGCAGGACCCCCCTGGGATGCCTCATTCACAACCTGAACTGGAAATTCAGACTTCGGTTTTCAGACTTCGCAGGCTCTTCACAGGTCATCCTCCCCTCCTCTGCAGCTAGAAAGCCCTTCCTGAATCTTAAAACATCCAGAGTGAAAGCTGGGGCCAGCCGTGCCTCCCTCCCCAGCCTAAAGCTTCAGTTTTGCCATTTATGTGGGGAAAACATTTTGCTGAAAAACGCTGTTCACATCGGGACTCGTGCTATAGATACACGTAAATACACTTCCACACCTTTCAGCTGATGATGTCCACTCTCACCCACCACAGGCACAGGGAACCTAACCAGTTTCCGAGGGCAGTCAGTAGAAAAGAAGGTGAACCATTCAGCAAGTGAACAGCCAGAAAGGGAGACGGGAAACGCGTTCACTTCTGGCTCGTCTTTCTGAAGCAGAGTTACTGCAGGCATTTGGTAGCTTACAATGAATAATACCCTACTTGAAAACAAAATCAAACTTGTTCTGTGCTACTTCTTTGGAGAGGAATACAATTAGATTTGTATAAAGCCTTCTTTTTAAGGCTGTTTATTTTGTTTGATAGTCACGTGAAATCTTCGAGCCGAAAACAAATCCTAAAATACCCTGACAGAATTGGGCTATTGAAAGATAAGCCTGGAAAGCAGAAAGCTGGGAAAACCCAGCAAAAATAAGTCTGTGCCAACATCTGAGCGAATAGTTCGGAAGGGGGACAGATGAAAGAGCATTTCTACTCTTTGTAAATTTGCGTTCTAGGATTTAGTGGGTGAACAGAAATTTAAACCGATACAGGGTATGAAACAGCTAGGAGCCCCTAGGACTTCATTCAAAACCCACTAAAGGCAGTGCATTTTTGATCAGGCTCACGTAATTGTGGATTCTTCCCAGTTTGTTAGAAAGTTTAGTACGTATCCGAAAGGAGCCCAGCAGCACAAGATTGGGCAGAGTTACAAGTCAGACCACAACTTGATCTAGAATCTCTTGCTGGTAATTTCAAGACGTAGCTGAAGGGAAGTTTTTCTGCCAGAAGATGAATGATTTATACTCATGAGGTCACCGTCTCGGATATTTTCTATCCTGACAAGTCTCAACTGAGGCTTTATTTTCTCATTGGCCATCATTAATTGGGAGACAAGTTTTATTGCTTCATTGTCTTTCTACCCACTCACTTGTGAACAGGCCAAAGTATTGACAGCGAGCAGTGCTCCAGATGCAGATAAAAAGCTCAAGGGTAGGGACCCACTGGAGGAATTTCCCAGCCCATGCTGACTATAGGGAAATGGAAAGCTTCCCGTGAAGATTTTCCATGGGAGAACGTCCTTGTGAACAAATGCTCCAACGGATCCTTGCTCTCGCAGCCCAGAATTGAGGTTGGCACCACAAGGACTCACGGCAAACACAGCTTCAAGTCAGCTCTTCTTTGAGCCCTAATCAAGTTCCTTCCGTTGTCTGATAGAAATACAAACCTTCTTTGCTTAGTAATACTTGGCCGCAATGAGCCAAACATCTTCCTGCACCTGCAATGGCAAACATGACTTTAGCTTAATTGAAGAGGAGAAATTTTCCTGGAGGTGTGCAGGATAAAGAAGGAAGAAGGTTTAAAATACAAGCTACCAGGATTAGATTTGCTGTTATGTGAATAGTGAGAAAATGACCGATGCTGCCTAATAGTTGAATCTCAATCTATTTTTTCCCCACTTTTATGGCTCTCTGTCTGCTTCATGCCAGTGTGAGCTACAAACCATAACTTTAATAGCTTCAACCCAAGAGTTATGATAATATCAGATACCGCGGATGATGAGCAAATAACAGCAAAACTGTAATGAAAAGTATATATTTATGTCCCTGCTATTAAACCCCGAGCTATAAACACTGACAGCCCTAAGAGTAGCAGTTTCTATTGTCATTGATTAATGTCTTGTTTTGAAGAACAAGGAGAAGGTGAAAATGAAAAAGAAACAAAGAGATTGTTTGCTTCTCTCCACCTGAAAAATGACACTGGCTATCTTAGGTGGAACCTGCATTTCTGGAACATTTTCATATGAGGCAAAATGCCCAGCAGTGGAAGTACTCTTAGAAGGCGACCTTCTAGGGGCTTTGAATTGTACCACCGTGCACGTTAACGCACCAATTAACCACTGACCATGCTCACTAACGTACACGCTTCCAATCTGTTTCTTGTGTCCTTTCCATTAGCATAACTTTCCGCTGACAGTGCAGCCGTACCCCCAGTCATTCACGGCAAAATCAAGCTCTTAACTCTTAGGTAACTATTGCCTCAAAAACCCTGAGGACAAAAAGTCGACCCAATGCCTTCCAGGCAAAACAAGGCAAAAACTTGCAATCAATGAAATACATCATGATACCTCCCGATGCAAAAATAGCTTGTGCCTCTGATGGCATCACAGATGCAGATGACAGCTTAAACCTCAAATCAGGAGATGTTTTCATGTCCCACCTAGCTGCATATTCGGAGGATGACATTTTTCCAGTACAAGCCGTATGCCCACATCTGGTTCTGAATGGAAAAAATAAGGTCACACACTCAACAGTTCTGCAACGCTACCACCCTCATCCAATCTGATAAGAGATCGCTTCTGCTCTGATGAAATGTTCACACAAACTTATGCTGAGAGAGCACAAAAGATTTACCCAATTCTTCCCTCCAGCACCGCTCCCCATCTCCTGAACTCCTCTCTTAAGCTCCTCTCTCACCAGACAACCACACCACCCGATAACCACCTAGCAAATCCAAAATCACATCCTCTTGAGATTCCAGCACAAAAGAGCCTAAAGGTTCTCTTTTTAATCATTTTAGATTAAAAAAGAAATACAGAAAGAAAGAAAAGAAAGGATCTAACTGAATCTACGCAACATGGCGTGCCTGAGACTCACTCAGCAGAGAGGGAAGCCTGTGCCAGCTCCTGAGGACAGGCACCATGCTCCTAAAGCAGTGCATGGCATAGCCTCGGTGCTACACGCAGCACATCACACTGGCAGTTCATCAATTCTGCTGCCAACCCGCTGACCCTTCTCCCATTAAAAAGCCATCAGCTGTTCCCTCCGTTGACACTTCCCATTCCTCTTTCTCAAGCCTCCAAGCCCGTACCTTCGGGTTAGGCCTGTCCAGCCCCCACGGCACAACCTGCTGCTTTTTTCCAGGCAGCCCCCCTGGGCATTAGTGTGACGCTGCAATTCCACGGGTTCCCTCAACACTTGTTCTAACAAGCTCAGGTAAACATGAGTTTTCTTACATCGGCAAGGGTAGAGAAGAGACCTTCCTGGTCAAAAGCCTGATATTTTTCCTTACCTGAAAGAAAATGTACTTCTCCTCACCATCAGAAATGGCAATCATGCAACACTGCTGTGTATTGCTATTTACATGCACTGCTCTAACACCGGGAGCGGAGGTGCCCCATCCCAGTGACCTCCACGATGGCTTTGTGCTACTCCTTAAGAGAACTGTTGAGACATCTTTTTCTTCCTATTTTTTTTTTAATAACCCAGATTGTTATTATTATTGCTGCTGTAGTTGCTAAAGAGCTCTAGGGGGAGATGTGGAAATAGTCTATTCCCTTGTGTAATGCCGGAAATCAGACCAGAATATATCAGCCTGACACTGTGTGCCTGTTATTGCTTTAAAGCTGGTTATTAAAAACAAACAAAAACAACTGCTGCACCACACCAGATTCCTCCTCCTCCAGAATGGAGGGGCAATTTAATCTGGTGGTGAAAGACACGCAGCATTCAGGCCTCCTTCCCAACTTTACAGCAACTCAGGCAGTCACAGATGATCTGCATTTATATCCAAATCTCTTAACTAACCCTAGCAGGCAGCCTCACTAAGAGGCAGGTGACTAAGACAGCGATGCACAGTACATGCTTGACACATTTGTCCATGGTTTGGTGCCGTGCTCCCTTCAGAGAGCTGGGGAGGTCCGGTGGTTACCTCTGGAAGGAAGGGGAGATCTGTGCTTGCTTTGGGAGCAACCCAGGGCGCTTACCAGGGGCAGCAGGACAGGCTGCAGGGGGTGCCTCTCGTGAGAAGCTCACTGTTGGGGTACGTTGCAGGAGGGACCTGAGTTCTTTGAGAACGAAAGCCTTTAGCCCTCTCAGGACAGCTTGCTATAGTAGAAGCTCAACACGTGCCTACCTCCAAAACTCTGGCACCTCAGGGTCTCCAGGACTTTGCTGGTGATTTTAGAGCTACACGGCCAAACGCAACCACCTCGCGGCACCATGCTCCATCTCCTTCTGAAAGGAAGGAAACAGCAGAAGAAGGCAGGGGAGGGGGGATTTCTGAGGAAAAGGGGATTTTAAAAGCTGGAAATTAAGCAGTTTCCTTGCTTCCACAAAGAAATCAAGCATGCAGTCATTTTTAAATACTTTGAGCACACCAGCAGCTCCCCGAGCATGTGACATGGTTAGGCTGGCAATAAATGGACGAGAGAGCGGGTGTATAAAAATAATCAAGTGAAGTACTAAGGGTGATAGCAGGCAAACACAAATCTCTGCAAACTTTAAAGAGATTGCTTCTCTTGAAGCACATATAAAGAACACAAAGCTAATCAGCCATTTAATGGACAATCCTATAAATTAAGGGACTAGGGAAAGCTGGCGTCTGGAGATAAATGGGTTTTCTTTTCTTTAAGTGTTTGTAAATTTAGGAAAGATGCAGCTGGCCTTTGTTTTCTTGAAAATAAATCATTTGGAGAGACATTACTCTTCTCCCAGCAATGAAATTTAGAAGAAAAACACAAGCAAACAAAACCTATACGTGACACGCTAGCTGCAGTTTAGGAGGGTTTGGACAAGGGTCTGGACTTTGCAAGCAGTTTCTTTCAGACCGGCTTTAATAAGCTTTGCCTGCTAGAACACTGTGTTGACAGGCTCATCGCACTGATGCTACTACATGCTGCAAACCTGTTTTTATTTATATTTCATGTGCATTATAAATCTTTCAGCTGAATAGCGTATACGCTCGCACCACGACTGCAGAATTCCTACTCTGTACTGCCCCTAACCGCGTTCCTCGCAGCAGCGCTGCCCCTGCCAGCTCTCATGCTGCCCCAATGGGGGGTTTGACAGAGACTTTTAATTTGCCTTCTGTTCTTTTGGAGGTCCGATTGCCAGTATTAAAGCAGAGAAACACATAGTTTGTCCCCTTCTCTTTTCCTCTTTGTATTTGTGATTATAATTTGTGCTGAAGAAAACTTTAAAAATAAATTTGGAGTGCGGTGCTTCCTCTGCAGGCAGCTGAAGGCCAGGCATCCCCCAGCGGATGCTGCAGTTGTTGGACACTCCCAAAGCCGTGTTACCGTTTAAGTGACAGCCGAAGAATTAATACAAAACAACCTCAGGAAATGTGCGTGCAAATTCTTCGACCGGAATAGCTACACGAGCATAATCTCTGAGCTTCGAAACGTGTTTTCAAGCCTGCACACAACTCTCGCCTAGCACCAGGACGGCCGAACCAGTGTCGTATAACGGGCTGCAAACACCTGGGAACACGTAGCTGAAAGCATTGTGTGGAAGATGATGTGCAAATCCAAAATCCGGTGGTGTAATTATTCGTGTGCTGCTTAAAGAATGGCTCGCCATCCACCACAGAGAGGCTTTGACCACCATCCCTCTCTCAGGAGCACACGAACACAGCCTGTGGACGGCCTCACGCTGCTCACAGGGCTCTGGGGGCACCCAGAAACACCCCACAGCCCACTGGTGCGGCTCCTTTGAGCAGGACTTTGATCCGCAGTTCCTCTTCAAAGAAAAACGTGAACCTTCGCCCTTCGGACCTCACACAAACGCTGCGGTTTGCGTGAAGGCACTCGATTTTCTTCTGTGCTCTCACCTGCAGTTTGCTGAAGACTCGCCTTGTTTTCCCCGTGGCTTGGAAGGAGCGGTGTCCAGCTAATGAGAAGTCTGAGGAGCTGCATTCATCTCTGTGAGTCACTATCTCAGCTGCAACTACTGTTCACTATTCTTAACTGCCAGGACCGCAAATACAGGTTTTCTCCACAATAAATGCTTTTTATAATACCGGGAAGGCAGCCCTAGGGAGAACTGTTATCATGAAATAATTATGCCCTTTTGGGGTATGAGCACACGGCTGTGCTTTATGGCTTCAGAGCAGCACCCCCCATGAATTACGGCCACACGGCTCCTGTTGGGCTTCGCTCTCAAAGGCAGGAGGTTTCCCGTCCTCCCCCTCCCGTATTTTTAGAAGAAGGTTCAGGCACCTCAGCTAAAAATGTGCTCGCAAGAATCGCACGAGAACGAACAGCTGTGACTTTCTTCCTTTACAGCCATCTGCATTCATGTATTTTTAATGAATCGCTTTGGCTATTCAGTCGCACAAAAGTTCCCCAGGATTTGGTGCTTGTAGATTACCTCATTATCAGACAACCCGCTCGCTGCTGGGAGGATAACTAACGCGGCAGGATCCTTACTACAGCTCGTGTGAGCTGCTTTTTTCAGGTGGAGTACCAGGACTTTGCTGGGGAAAGAGGAACGAACCTTTCACAGCCACACCGTCCCTTCCGGCAGCTTGGTTTCACCGAGGCAAGTAACTCAGCCTGCCCTGAGACTACCAAAATAGAGCCACCGACATTCTCAGCTGTCTGCGAGGAAAGCAGAATCGCACTCGTCTTTACTCCTTCATCGTCTCCAGCTCACATGCACACACACAATGATGCCAGATGCCTCTTGTTGTGCGTGCACGTATGAATTAGTGCTCCATTTATTGCTCATCGTAAAGCAAGACTAGATATCGAAGCACTTAAAGACCCAGAGAAGGGTCTATTTAAAGTACTAGAAAAAGCATACAGAAAAGCAAGATATTAAAACAGACTCAGAGGAATACAAAAGAGCCGCATGTCTGCGGAGGCGAGGTGAAGAGGTCTGGGCGAGGCAGGGTCAGATTTAGGGACTGAGGCCACCTCTGAGCTGGTGCTCACAGCGGGCAGCATCAGCCCCTCCCTGCCTGGCCACAGGGAAGAGAGGAACATGGCAAACATCAATCTGATGCACCAAACCTTTACCTTTACTAGTGCAATAACAGCCACGGGTTTATGGACCGCTGGATAAAACAACCAACAGAAAAATTAGATCACTTTGGCCGTGGCTGCTGGAATGTAATAGATGGCTCCTCAGCCGGGGCAGCCGAGCTCAGGCTGCGGTGATGAATGGGAAAAGCCTGATGGTGTAAGAACTGCTTAACAGAAGAGAGCAATATGGCATGCAAACCAAACCAAACCAGCCATAAATAACGCAGGCACCCTTACAAAGATTTACGGATATTTATTTCACATATAAATCTCTCTGCAGTAATATCAGAAAGGGGAATATGCATTTCTTTGGCCTACTTCTACAGAAGGGAATGGAAACATCACTTCGGGACAGTTCCACTCAAGATGTAATACAGCAGCGTCTTGGCTAAATGTTTCCCGAAAACTTCGACGGTAAAATCGCGTTCATTGGCACTGCTGTAATTGTACCGTACATAAACATTTACTGCATAGTTGTGATTAACGCAGTAGCAGAGCAGGAACAACATGGAACTGGGCCTCGCTCACAGCCGCTGCGGGAGGCGTCCTGAAGAGAGCCCCAGCACTCAGCACCCTGCCTGCAGCACAGGTTGGAGTTGTCCATGCAAAACTTGCCGTGTGCTAAGCCCCAAGCAGCGCAGGGACTCTCGCACTCAGAACGGTTTATTATCTACTCCTAAGAGATGAATACTGAACTTTTTGCATTCCAGCAGGCCTGACTTTATAAGCAGTCTTTGATCAGGCAAGAAATTGTTATTTCTTCATTGCTCGGGCTTCGTTCTGGGGCAGAACGTGCTGGGGGATGCCTGTCCCTGACATGACAATACCTGCTGTTTTCTGTTCCAGTAACCAAATAGCACAGCTAAATAGGGAAGCGCTGGGCCAAACCTTCCTGTTAATGCTCCGGTGATTAAATCAAAGGCTGTGAAAATTTGTCTAGCAGTTAAACACAATTGAATTTATCTTTCCAGCCGTGTGTACCCGTGCCAAGCACCACATATTCCTTAATTTGAACTTCAATTGCGAAGTCTTTGCAATCTCAACGTGCATGAATCCATCCACGAGCTGAAGGCCGGGAAGCACGTCACGGCTTTTCCCTGGGCTTGGAGGTGAAAGCCAGGCCAGCTTCAAAATGAACCATCAAGAAAGGGAACGAGCGCATCCGAACCTTAGGCCACCACGTCGCTCGTGACAGGGAGAGTCCCCTCCTCTGGCAGAAGGGGGGAATGGGGACGTGGCACATCATGGGACGGATTGGAAGGTGGATTTTATATATCTGTATATATTTATTAATATATTTCCTTCCATCTATCTGTACGAGCTCCCAGCTGTCTCCGAAGGCAGGACGGGCCTAAGCCTCATTTTAAGTCTGAAGGCTTGGTTCATAAGCACAAAGCCACATAAGAAAAAAGCCTCGGGATTTCTGCCCTTTTTATTGCTCCAAATGCCAAGAAAAGATTAAAATTAATATCAGCCAGAATAAAGTAGGATAAGAAATAAAAGAAACATTTACTGCCTTAGATACGGGTCCATGCCCCTGACATTTCCATATCAGGGCAGTATTCTCTCTGCTCTAACAGCAGGCAAGCATAAAACATGCTCTTATTGCAAACACCATGAATTTTTCTGTCCTTTTAAACTTCGCTGTGGAAGGTTGCATACTATAAAAAAAGAGAGAGAAGGGAAGACTTTCATACTACATAAAGCAATTACCACGGCTGTCAGCAAGAACACGATTTACTACATGGAAAGGGTAAAGAGAAAGGAATGTGCCAAGCAGTTCAGAGGAAAAAAAATGAAAGACAAAAAAATAGAAAAAAATACAAGGTTACAAGATACTTTCCCAACCCCAAATTTGGTAGAGGCCATGCAGATGTAGAGCAGCCTCCAGTTACCCCACAGGCCTTTATCTGCACAGGATTTTGATCCCCTGAGAACCACAACAGCTACCTGTGGGTGTGTGACCCTTTAGAAGCTGCTTCTCTGATGGAAAACGTGTGGCCACGGAAACAGATTGCTGTGCAGTTCGGAGGTTACCCCAAACAGTCATCTGCAAAACTGGAAGCTGTGATTTGGCCAGGAGACTTCTCAGCAAGTTGTGCCAGCCCTATAGAGATGAACCACACGTCACTCAGCACTGCTGCCACCCCTGGAAGCATTTACAAGACCGTCAAGGTAAAGCAGGCCATTTTCTTCAGAATGGCAAGAGATCAAAATATTAGAATTTTTGTAAAAAATACTGAAAAAAACAACAAACACTGCAGATTTGACATGAGATGACAGCCAGTCAGCGTTACCAGCTTGGAGAAGGCAGTGAAAACTGAAGAATAAGTACAGAGGCCTTTGGCAAACTCCCAAGGAAAGCAAATCTGAGTCTCAGCCCAACAAGCTTTTCCCTGGAGCAAAAAAGAGAATAGCCAGGGATTTATTCCATGGAGCATGTGCTCGTGTTGTTTGTGTTTATGTTTTGTTTTCCACGGATCCTCATCGAGCCACAGCAGGAAGATGCAGCAGAGATAAAGGCTGCAAGAAGCCGTAACACCGAACTGTTAATTATTGCTGTGACTGCTGGCGCCCATAATTTGGGATTCGCAGCTAATTCAGCCGATGGTCCCTGTAGACAAATCGTCACGCTTAGCACAAAACAAGCCTGGTGCCTGTGTAGCCAGTAGGAAAAGCAAGCTTGTGAAGCGCAGTCAAACGCAGGAGTTAAGCTCAAACCGCTTTTGAATTGCTAAAGCATTGTTATGAGAGATTGCACATAAATATTAACACCACTGCTAAGTACTTGTATTTCATATTCCTGCTTGAAGCAAGTTTTTATTGCTGAGTTGTAATTGCCTGAAATTAACACCTTTTCCCGAAAACGCTGACAGATCATTCATTGTAACGGCGCTACCAGGCACCAAACACGGCCGTAACACCAATACCGGTCTATTTAAACGGGAAAGCAAAGGAAAAGAGAGCTCTGGGTGTTAATGTCAGCCAGCAAGCCCTAGAGCAGCCCGTCCCCCTTACAGCCCTATGAACCTCTCCAGGGGGATCAGCTCAACTGCCAAAGGGGGGCAAGGAGCCCACCAGCTGCCTCCATCTGAAAAACTGTCTGCCACGGCTTGGCATCGCTGCTTGGTGCCTGCTCCTGACCTGAGACACTTGGTGCTGCCGCGAGGGGACAGCAGGTCAGCAAGAGGCCAGAATTCAACGGGATGCCGCAGATCAATCAGACAAGCTGCCAGGGACCATCTCACGTTGACTGCTTTGGTTTTCCAGCAAAGGCGATGACACGAGCTGACACGATCGCCCTGACCTGGCACCAGCTGGTTATTTTGGAGGTGCTCGTTTCTTTCCCCTTGATTTGTTACAGAAAATGCAGCCAACGTGAGGCATCTCCCACCCCAAAAGAAATGGAAGGATGAAGGTGGTGAGGAAGGGATGGTGAGAGCAGGGGTTGATGAAGCTATTTTACTCTCTTTATACCTCTCGGCTTTCGTTTCTACATAAGCAAGTTGCAAGGAAATATTTATCTTTTCTAATTTCAAAATTTTCATATTTCTCTTTTAAAAAAATGATGGCAGATGTCTAAAAAAGTGACTTTCCAAATACATTGCTTTATATATACACACACACACACATATATATATATATAAAATGATCTACTTTTTCATGTGTTTTTTTCTCCCACAAGACTTTTCAAGCAGACGACACTGTTGGAGGCACAGCTTTTATTTCCTCTGCAGCAAAACGCCCCCAAAGCAATCCAAATCTTTCCTACTGATCCCCAGTGAAACCCTCCTGCTGGTACGCTCCGCTGCAAACCCCAAATTAAGTTAAGATTTGTGCAGTGGAACCCTGGCCATCCTTCTGACAAACCGTGTTCGTGCCTCACGTCAGCCGGTTTGGACGTGGCCCAAGGTAGAGCCGCAGGAGGACGAACCCTCCTGCCGCATCCTTGACACCTCGCAGGCAGAGCTCTAGCAGCTCTCCCCTCCGCAGGGCAAGCAGTGCACTTTCTTCCTGCTTGCAGCAACAAAGAAGCTCATAAAGCTGGTGGTTGCCTGATTTCTTGCCATGAACAACCCCTCAAGCAGCCTCACAGAAAATGATGCTGCTGCACTGCCACAGCAGCTCCTCCCATTGCATTTTGCTGGGCCAGGGTTTCCTTCCCTGCTCCCAAGCTGGCATTGGTCCTTCACCTCGTTCTGAGCCTTCACAGCATCAAACTCAGCACGAAGCCTGCCACTCTGAAACTTCTGGTCTTCCTTCCATCCTTTTTTCCACAGGTAAATTGGTCAAAATAACATATTTACTCCACAGCTTGCAGAGTCAATGAAAATAATTTGCCCAAATTACCTTGAAAACACCCAAACTGGAATAATTTGTCTGCTCTGATGGCTGAAGTGAACCTAACATCTCTTCTCAGCAGTTCTGGCACACTGCTTTTCTGTAGCACGCTATCCAACCCCCAGTTCCAGGCGAGCTGCCATCATGCAGCACGATGGCTCTCTTTCTGCAGGTGGATGGAGGCAGGAGGAGCCCAGCAGCGAATTTTTCAGAAGACACCTAGCTTTGGCTTTCCCCTCTTGATTTCAGCAGGAACAGAGTTAAGTCAGTGTTGTGAGTTGCTTTGATAATCCAGGACTAAATTAGCTCTGCAAGTACTGGCAAACCCAAAAGGCCGTTGACTCCCAGGCATCTGTGAAGCTTCCTTGAGTCAAAAAGTAATGCCATGCAGAAGAGCTTATTTCTTCGGATGGGTCACTGTGCCTCGGATTTGGATAAATGCTTGGATTAACCCTCCTCAATTGCTATAGTCTAATTGCTTCCCAAAACACTGGGTCTTTATGAAACATACAACCCCCTGTACACACAGCATTGTTCTAAACGAGCAGATTTCCTCATCACTAATCTTCCAGTTGGATTTCGGGTTTTAACAAAGTCCTCCCTAAAATACCTGGTTAAAACGATGAGCTGAAGTAGAGATTTTCAGACACACGCTTTAAGAGTTCGGTGTTAGGGTTCACCTGATATTTTTTTTAGCTTCTGAAAGAGAAGAAGGGAGGAAGAGCCTAAAACTTCAATGAAATACATAATCCATCCTTTGCCTAAACCCTCCAAGTCACAGCATGCTCACCACCTGCTTTACTTCTACACGCGCAGCCTGGGCTCAGCAGGGAACAGTCTGTTGCAGCGAGGATTTCAATACAATTGCAAGGGCAAACGCAACAACTCAATCTGAAGTGAAGAGGGAGAAATACAAACAAGATCTACTGAGAAGCAAGCTTACAGCCCTTAGCGGCACACTGCACGTACGTGCACCTGTGAGTTCGCACACACAGCACAAGCTTGGGGACTTGCCTCGTGGCACTGGTTACAGCTGGGGGAACAAGCCTGTTAGGCAGCAACACTCTTCAATGAATTTCTGCAAACAAAGCTAGGGAAACAAAAAAAAAATCTGATATATATAAATATATATATATACACATACACATGCAGAAAGCCCTCCTTTGCCCTCTCTCCTGTCCTGTCTTGTTGCTAAAGGTATGCGACGCCACCTCGCTGCCTGGCACTTTGACAGTAACCCGATGAAAAACTGTGTAATCACAAAAAGTGACAAAAGTAATCCACGAGGATCTGCAAAAGGCATTACTGATATGGAAAGGGCTTGGCAAATACTGCCCTTCCCTCCGTAACCCAGCGGCAGGTAATCTGCGCTGTAGTTATTAACAAAGACAGTCACAGAAGCCTGATACGGTCAAATGATTTAGCACATCCAGGTAAAACTTTTATTCTGCCCCTTAATTTACTACCCACTAGCGACCCTTCTTTTTATCGGACGGAACAGGATAGATTAGATCTTCCATGTAAATTTTATGTTTTGTCATCTAGGAGATTTACAGCCTTCCTGCACCTCCTGCATTCAATGAGGTACAGCAATGTAACCGTTGTCTGGGGAGCTTGATGCTGCTGAAAGGCCCGGAGTACCAGAGGATGCATCAGCCAGAAAAACGTCCAGGTGTGGAGAAATTCAGGAGGCAAACAAGGGGCACGTTACAACAGCAAGGCTCAGCCAGACCCTCCCGCTACCCTGGAAAGAGCTGGTTGGGAATTTTGACCGTAAGTATCATTTTTGTAATAAATAAATAAATCCCGTAAGTACTCAGCCCCTCAACTCAATCAGGAACTGTAGCTCTGAGTATCTCACATGTTTTGGTCCACAACTGCACGGGAAATAAAATAGTGCAGAAACATACTGCTTGCAGGAACAAATTCCTCAGATTTTTTTTTATAAAATTTCCATCACCAACAATAAAAATGGCTGGGTAAAAAATCCCATTCAGTATCTCCCTCAGCAGTTGCTTTAAAAATATTAAATAAAAGAAACAGCCTAATACAGCTGATGATCCGTCCGTGCATATGGTGACTATAACAACATCTTCCATAGCCACCAAAGCACAAAACCAAACTACCCTTCACTTCAGAAGGTAACATGCACGTCTTCTGCCACGGCCCCGTGTTTGTGAAGATCTCCAAAGCACGGTATTTTGCTCAGCTGCCTGGCACGCCATCTATTAATGGGTTAAGGAAAAGATAAGCACATGCCGCCCTCCCCTCCTTGCAGTGCAGTGCCAACATGTTCCATACAAGGGCTGAAAAATATGACAAGTGACAGCTGTAGTGGGACGGACAGGTGTCTGATCACTGATAACGTTGTCGTTGTTTACTAAGCCACATCTGAGCTTCCTTCAAATGAGAAGGCAAAGAAAACAGCTAAGCAGGCTGTAATTCAGAAGGACAGATCTTTGTTAGAAGAGAACTCTTGACTCCACATTTCATCAAGATAAGCTGGATTCTGAGCGGTCGGGCAGCCCAGCGTGCCATATGCGCTGGTAATAATACATCAGGTAAGCTCTGGGAACTTCCTGCTAAAATCACTATTCTCAAGCAGGTTTATTGGAAATTTAATCAAAATAAAGAACAAGTACGTAGCTTAAGAACGTGTTACATGAAACATGAAGGCTGAGCGTAGTACCTGAAGCATCAGCTCTTACACATGCCCATAATATGAGCTACATCAAGAGCCCACTTTTCAGAACACAGATACGATGCGTCAGCATTAGCTCTTACATCTGAAACGTAAAGGTTAGACAAATATCTTACAACTCATATCTCAAAACCCGGTGAAATTAAATGAGAGTACTTTAATAGTTACCCCACGTTTCCCAATTGCTTAAAAATCCAAAGCATGGCACTTGTTTTGTTGGGAACACCGGTACCGTGACCAGAAACTCATCGTAACCTGATTTTGGAGCTGTGCTCTTGTTCTGATGGATATGCTTCTTGAAATTATTGTCGGCATCCCAACTGCTGCAGGGGAGTAATGAGTTTGATTTGATTTCAGTCAGAAGCGAGATTTGTGTGTATCATTCTCCTGACTAGACAGAAATAAATTCACTTATCACAGCACTTGGGAGCCTACAAAACCAGCTGCTGTAGAACTGCCGATTCCCCGCGTGAGCGTTGGGTCTGGCTATCCCAAAGAGAAGCGTGTCATCGAAACACCCGACCCAGCTGGCCGTGCACCGACGCAGGGCGACCCCATCGGAGTGCGTTGGAGCTGGAGGCAGGACTGCGCCCAGCTGTGAGGGACCAAACGAAAGCCACTGGCTGACTGGATAAATATCACGGTAACGGTGCGTTGCAGCCATCATTCACCGGGATCAGACCTCAAGTGAGAAAAAAAAAAAGCTCTAAATTTCTTTGCCCGTTGTCAGAGATATCAAGGACCTTTTTCACACATTGATTTTTGGGTGTTATTTACTTTACAACAGGAGGAATATCCCTTTGCATGTTCCAGATATAAGGAAGCTAAAGAAGTAATCTATATGAGCGTAAGATAGGATATTGAACTAGATTCCCTGAAGCAGAAGTCACCGGCATAGAGGTAATATTTCAGAAGGCTGGAATTGATTTCTGACCTAGTACCTCAGCATCCCGCATTCATGAGCGCTCATATTGGAAGAAAACAAGTCGATACGGGAGGCGTATGAGATTTAAAAGGCTACAGAGTACAGTAGGGTAACAATGGATAATTTACGCATGATGCTTAATAAGCAACTGCAGCAAAGCCAGAAAAGCTAGCCTTTCCTTCTGCCTGTGCCCAGTGCAGCTTTTCTTCTTCTTTACAGGTACGAAATGAATTTTGTAGGGGGATCTCATTAAAGCTAAGTCAGGCCACCACCTAACTGTCAGGCACACACCTCTGGTTGTTGTGAGCCACTAGGACGGGGTATTTATTCTTACCAGTGCCTTTTATTAGCCAGTAACAGCAGCAGCTATAGGGTATTCAAGAGAAAATTTATAAAGCTTACTTTCGCCAATTCAAACGGGTTGGGTTGGTCGGACGGCTTCCTCTTTAGGGAAGGGCTGTACTTCTTCGGTTCAGCGTCCCTATTGAAAGGACAGATTCCCCCATGCCCAAATGGAAATGTTGTGGGGAGGTTGTGCACCACAGTGAGGCTTCCTTCAACTGAGCGATGTGCTCAGAGGATACATGCTAAATGGGAACAGCGCTACTCGGCCGTTGTACTGCTTTCTGTGGTACTCACCAACTTCTGTTCCTGGTTCTTCCTCAGTAAATTTTGATCAATGACGGCCTTGTCAATTTTATCTGTCTCAGTCTCTCAGGATTTGTAGATTTAAAAATAAATAAAATTAAAAACACCACTAAAAGAACAGTCTGACTTAGTTACCTTTCTCTGATTTGTCAAAATAATCAAAAGAGCTCATAAAAGTGTAAGTAAAAGGACGGCTCTGAGTAACGTCACTTGCTATTCAGCACTAATAGTTCGCTTAAATCAAATCCCAATCTTACACTACAAAGCTTCATTTTACTTCTTTAAGTAAACCTATATCCTAACAATGCCAAGTATTGTCAGATTAAAATATGAGACAAATTAACCCTCATTAAGAAAATGCACCTGCAACGCAGCCTACCAACTGTGAAAAAGCAACTGTTCACGAGATTTGCATTCGTATTGTCTTCACCCCTCATTAAGCAGCCCCGCTGAATTTCGCTGATCAGCCACTGGCTGCTCTGTGTTCGGCTGGAGACATCTCTTTGGAATCGTGGCAATCATGGAAGATCAAATCATTTGCTCAAAACAAAAAAGCCAGCCTTTTATAAAAGTCATCCTTCCTTCCTGCTTTTTAAAAGAAAACTTCATGCAAGGAGTGTCTCTAGCTACAAAGAGTATTTTAAAAGTTACGGTAACAAATTTCTAAATTTCTGTTAGGGTTTTATTTTTGAGTAAGGAGAAGAAAAATAAAAATAAAAAAATAAAATACTAGATGGAAATAGCACTACGACTCAACATAAAGGGCTGTAGAAGAAAAACCACCAGCTCCAAGACCTAATCCAGACAGAAGTGTGTTCAAGCTGCTTTCACAAAGACTAATGCAAAAACTTTATATTGGCTTAAACATTGCCCTGCACACCATTCACATTCACCAGCTTCTAAAGGCATGAAGGCGCAAATAAAGTAATAAAAGCCAAGGTGAAGCAGCCCAGGCTTTGCTTCTCATTTAAGCTGTGCAGTTAGCAGCGTACTCATGAAAAGGCTGTCAAACCCTTTGAATGCTTCCAACTGTAATAATCGGAAGGACACAATTATCTATAACACATTTAAACAAAAATAACTTGATCAGATGCTCTGTTTGTTTCTACATTTTGTACAAATTGAGAGCGCCAAATTTCAATTTGTGGTTTGAGAAATATAGAATCAGGACCCAAGCAAGCAACATGGATATCAGACAACAAAATGATGGATGCTACGAGAAATTAGGTAAAAAAATCTCAACCAGGTTACTTGAAGCACAGGAGCAGTTCCACTTCAGTGAGAACAGAAACAGTTATCTTTCAACTTCATATTTAATTCAGAACTTTAAAAACAATTTGTTGGGGTTTTTTGTGCATTCCTCCCCATCCCCAGCATGCTTTCCAATGTCGGTTCAGAGTTAAAATGTCACACTCCTCTTTGAGGCACTTCCAAGTAAGACACCTGCCTTACCAGCTCCAAGTTTACAACCTCTTTCAGCACAGAAACGTCATTACGTAGTGAGTAAGTGGTCACCAGCATTTGAAACAACACCTACAAAACACTGCAGCCAGGCCTGAAGTTCGGGGCCGTACAGAGAAGCCACCTGGGAATAGGTGAAAGAGAAGTGGGAGGAAACAAGGAGGCTTAGCTCTGATATTCACATCTCACCTGCTCCGACAGCCCAGCCTAAGTCAAGCAACTGGCACGGGGCAAAGCTGTGCAGATGGCCAGACATCCGCATGTGGCCATAGCACTTCCATTCCAGCCTTGCCAAATGCCCAGCCAAAGAAGACAGCGGCCTTCAGCCAAACTCCCGCACAGAGCACAGTTCGGTTGTAGTAATTCTCCGCAAGAGACTCGTTGCCTTAATCTGAGCCATCCTACTCAGTGCGTCAACCAAATCTGAGCCATTCAGCTGATCTGTTGTGGTTTTCTGGGTAAGTGGCATTAGGCTAATAGCTGGAATTATTTTGGCATAGACCCTGTGGGGATGCGGCTCCTAAGCACCCCTGTTCTGTTGGCTGCACATCACCGAGGTCTCCCGCAATGCTCAGCTTCAGGTAAGCCAAGTTCTGAAGCCACGTCTGGATCTGAGCCCTCCCCAGGTATTTCAAGCAAAAGCGACCAGCTACAGAAATCCAATGCAGAATCTGAGATTAGCTAATTTAACCCCCCAAAAAAATAATTACACATAAAGGCCTGGCTAGCTGTGTTGTGGCCATTCCATTGTGCTGTGCCTGTCCTTCTACAGCATCCCCAGGGCTCCAATAATATACTTTCTCTCTCCAGGGAAATCTCACTGCCCAAGGTGATTTTGCAAAGAGAAAGCACGATGACAGCCAAACGCAGACATCCTCTCTACCTAGGCTCAGTAACACCTCTGTTGCATTGAAGAGGAGGAAAAGTTGCTCTTTATTGCAAATATAGCTTGATCTGCCGGAGTGGTTTCATCCTCTGACTGACTGAGGACCTTCCAAAACTCTGATTTAGAAAGAACAGAAGGTTATATAAGAATGGCTAGAGGGGGTGAGGCAAGATTCTGCTGAGTCCTCGGCCCTGTCCATCAACAGACACTGAGGAAAGAGAAAAATATATGATGTGTGTGTAGTGATGCTTCTGGTTACTGCTCCCCATGGCTCAGGTACACCAAACCCAACCTCTCTGTACCTCACAGCCCACCACGTTCTCCTTTCTTTGCTGCTTTCCACTTGTCATATGAAACACGAAGTTAGCCTTTGGACACAGGCTGCTAAACACCTACATAATCCGCGTGCAAGCGCACGTACCTACGTCCTTCTTTGACGAACCCAGCACAGAGAGCCTCCTTCGCTGACTGCCAACGGAAAGATAACGCCTCACAGACCTCATCTGATTTCTTTGTGTGCGTTTTCTCCCTTCAACTCATAGCATAATTAAACCGAAAGATTTAATACTCATGGATCACCGGGTGGGGGGAATTACTGCTCGTTGATTTTCAACTTACTCAACAAACCCTGCTAACCCTAAGGTCATCCATCAACTGAATGGTTATGTTATACATTATCCAGGACAGACAAAGGAAAATTCTTATGTAATTCTCCATCAAGAAGTGCTATATTCTCTGTAGTTTTTAGATATATTATTCATGTACATCTCACATGGCAGAGTCACAAAGATAATGCATCAGGCATGAAAAATGTATCACTGCCCATGTCATACATCTATGCTGGAATCTAATGTGAATTATTTTTTTATTTAAGTAAAAGATGCTGTACAGACATCTTACACCTCTCTAGCAATACTGAGATATTACATTCATACAGCCAAAACCTGCTGTTGCCATGTGTTAGGCCGTTCCAAACAACTTGCAGTCATTTCTGTTCCAGGCCTGCAAATTACAGCTAAGCAATTATTCAGGAAAACCTTGTCTTGATCGAAAGCCCTCACATGAACACATCACCTGATTGTTCCAGTGTTTAATTACCTGTATGTTTTCCTACATGATCAACCATGGCAGAAGCATACCAGACTGAGAGAAGCCACCACACTTTCCTCCATTAGGAAGACACTCTTGTGGAGGAGACGCAAACGTATTTTCGTATTTCTAGAAGTGGTCAGTTTTTGCAAAACCAAATGCCACTAGGAAATGTAACAGCCTGCACTTCAAACACAAGCTGAACTGCGTCTCTCAATAGAAATACAGACTAGGCCATGGCTATGAAAAAGAACTTGACACATGGCTCCAGAAAAGAGTGAGAACTACCTCTCGTCAGATGCCCCTCAGAGAGCCAGACCCCACTACCGCAAAGCACACAGTAACAGCCCAGCCAGGTGCAGTAAGAAGCTCAAGGGACCAAGAAGCTGAAGAGGGAAGATTTGGCAGGTACTTAGAAGCTGCAGTTACCACAGAAGCCTCTCCAAAGGTCAAGTACGGTGTTGTAGGGACAGCCAAGCCACGTCTGTCATTTTCCTTCTCAAAGAGTAGAAATCCTTCAAGAGGAAAGGATCCTAATTAGCGAAGAGCAGAACAAACCACTTGACAAAAAGCAACATCTCAAACAATCTTCAGCCTTTGAAGAGACTAGGTAAATAAACCTAAAGGAAAGCCATGTTGGCTGGCACATTGCACCAAAATTCTGTAGAGCGAGCCTCCAGTAAACTTCTCCCCCTCCCCAGCACACACATTTTTTTTTTTTAAAGCACTTTGGTCAAGGCTTTGCTAAACTACCTACTTGTTCTTACCTTGACAACTCTTACTTTCCTTCAGTTCTGCCAATTTCCTGTGGCCGTCCTGCTTGGACAAGGTCGCATCCTAATTCTACTGATGTATTGCTGTTACTTCTGTTACCTCAGTGCCTACCTGAGTGACTTTGAATGTTCATCTCTGTTCCTTCGTAGGCTGTTTCAGACTACATCTACATGAACCTGAAGACTGTAAGAGTGAAAATAATGCAGTAACCTCTATTTCCTTGGCAGTCCTCAATGTGAGGCTGCATTCTAAATGGCACGCCAGAGCCCAAACACAACCTGTGCTAAGAACACTGCCGTTATATGCAGATTTTAACTTTCCTACTGCCAATTAGTGAAGCAAAATTTTTAGAATAGGCCACATGGACGAGGTTGCCTTGGCCAAAATGAAGGTGCAATGGGGCAAGTAATAAAACACTCAAAGACAAAAAGTATTCAAAGAGCGAACAAGATGTAAACAGGTAAACGCTCTCAGACCTCTGAACTGACACAAGAAGTGGTCTACACAAGTTCTTTAAAAAAACAGTTGAACTATCAAGAAAATTCAATTAGAGGTCAGCAAATGAACTTAGTACAGGAGAAACCCACAGCTAATGGCAGATACATACCGTGATGTCAAGTCTCATAGGACACTGATTGTTTAAAGAAATCTGAGTTTTGTCCAAGATCCTGAGCAGAGCTGCAGAAGCAGTAAAACACACACTGCAGCTAAGTACCTGCTGATGGGCATAATTAGATGTGTCTCACTCTGCACATTCTCTTTTCAAAATGCTGTACTGGCAATCTCATCTTAATAACGCTGCTCTTTGTTCAGCAGCACCTTTGGCATGCAGCCCAGCAAAAAGTGGGAAAGAACTTGGAAAAAATGTTAACATAACAGAAAAACACAGCTATAAAACCATTCGTCTCCCTCTCCCAAGCACCATGGTGACCTGCTGCATGTGCACAGCTTCAATGTTTCTGTTCCCCTCCTGGAAATCCATGACAGATAAAAACTGCTCTTTTGCAGGAGCCCAAGTGGTTGGTGTAGTTTTAGTTTATTCTGGAACTAACGTCCCTTTTTACAGGTTATTCCTCCTCCAAGACTCCATTTGAACCTCTCTGTGCAATTCTAACCTTTCTGAAACATCCTTGGATGCCAGAAATTGAGTAATTGCATTGCGCAACCCACGACCCGGATCTACACAGAATTTGATGATTCACAGGACAAAACGATTCGACACGTAACCGGAGTCCTCCCGTCGCCTGCTGAGCTCACAGACCGGCAGTGTCAGAAACAGAACCCAATATTCAGGTACCTGGAGCTGGTTAGAGAAGCAGCCACTTGTGTTCTGCAACAACCCTAATTCCTGGGAAGTATCACCCCCGAGTTTAGCTTGCCAATACCCACAACTGGCAGATTCTTACTGAAAACAAAACCCAGATTATGCAGAGCGTACTTCAACATTTCAGTCGATGCAATTTTGTACTGTATATATAATGGTTATTTACATAAAGAAAAAATGCAAATCTTTTTGCTTTTCCAAAGATCTCATTCTGGCCCCATCACGGCCTTTCTAAATCATCTGCTGTTTGTGTTTGCCAAGAATAATTTCAAAATCCTGTCAATTGTGAAATAAAGCACTATGGAATGAATGACAGATCATACAGTTTTACCTCTCTGGTGAAACTTTCTCCAGATCACATTGACAGCCACGGAAGCTGTGCAAACGCTGCAGTTTGGAGATGAATAGCCTCTACATATCCAACCCACACGTGTGCTCCTTTACCATTAGCCTATTTGTTTTTCCACACAAGCCATTCTTGGCTGATATCCATGAAAGATATAGGGGTTTTATTATTATTTTCTTTTTTTTTTTTCCCCCTCCCCTTTTTAAGTTCTGGTTTCTTTTCTCTAAAGCGCTCCAACGAGCAAGACTCTCATACATATCTATCCTCCCCTGGAACCACGACCTTAGCAGTCGTCTTCCTGATGCCGTAACCCACAAAACTTTTTCACACCTTGCATGTGACGACCGACTGGTTTGTCTGAGTGACCTGTCTGGGCAGATCTGCAGCCTCAAAACAGATCACAGCTAGAATCCAGAGAACGGGGAAGAAAAAAAATGGTTCTTTATGCTTTGTAACTTGAAAAACACTAGGAAACGGATAGCTGATAATGCAGTTCATGCTATGACTCCCATAACTAAAACAGCCACGCAACCATTAAATTATCCTCCACGATTAATTTCTCTTTGTATCCAAACAGAGCTCTGCTGAGCTTGATCTGAAGGTACAGACAGGTGGCTGCCAATGAGAAAATCATCCATGGCAACCGCGCTACCATGATGACATCCAAGATCGTGATACTGAAAGCCAGCGTGAAATCACCACCTTGTCACTCGGAGGTCAGAAGGTGAATAGTTGGTGCAGTTGTAAGTGACTTCCCAAGCTCTACTGATTAGCTTTTTCCAGAGAGCGCAACCGTAATAATTACAAAAAAAGCCAGGATGATGAAATAAAGTTTGTAGGTTATAACGGCTCTAAAGACATGGCAGAGTCAGATGATTATGTCAGAAATATAACATTGGAGATGCATAATTGCACTGGCTTCATTCCCACAGCCCACTCTGCCAACGGAGGAGTAAATCACCTGAAAAGCATGAAAACACTAAAGACGCAGAACCACCACGCCGTGACAAACTCAGACCTTTTCTACCTTACCTCATCCTCAATGACACTGCTACAGACAGCCCCAGCGTGACTCATTCTACCCAGGAAAAGCTTCTTAACACCAGTTCATATTCTAATATGGCTGAATTTTTTAAAACAACAACTGAGTTATCAACACAACCAAAGTAATTAGCTACAGATTAGGTTTTCCTAGTACCTTAGAGCACCCAACTCTTACTGAATTTCAGGGGGATGTGATTACCTCAAGCACTTTGGAGAATATCAGTCTTCACTCTGGCTGTATTCCTAACATGATCTGAGGAGAAAAATCATCTCCTCCGACAGCGCTGTCCAGGATTCCAAGTGTCGTACACTATTTAGATGATGGGTTTTGAGTTCATGTTCTTAAAAAACAGTTTTGAAAATCATTTCAGTAGCTTGGGAATTGAAACTCTGTTTTCAGGAGTTATCTGGCAGTTAAAAGCCTAAAACTAATTAAAAGTCAATACAACTCAAGTATTATTGAACGTTTCATTCACATAGCATCCCAACTTGGATTTGGAACACAATGATCTTCAATATCATACTCTTAGACCGAGGATATTTAGTAAATTAATCTTCACTCAAGACATTACTAAAATTAGCAGAAATACACCAAGGCACAGATTTAGATACTATTATCTGAAAGGCAAGTGTGCAAGCCAGATAACACTATCCTCTTACAAAATGTCATAATTCCCCTTAGCTTGTGTTGTTTCTGTGCTAATTGTGCTAGCTCTCAGCGTAGAGATGGTTTATAGCAAGAGATGCTTTTAGCAAATTTCAAGGTACAATTTGCTGCAGTAATTGCAGGACAGCAAATTGGTAGCAAAGATTAAGTTAAGCAAAACATGCTAGTAAGAGGTCTTTTGCAGAGTAAAGCTCTCCGCAGCATTAAATAATAGCAGCAAGAACTATTATCTCAGACACCTACAGGAGGAACATCCTTCATGTGTAATTACACGTTTAGCAGCACTGTGGGTAACAGAAAGCAGACCCTTGGAGCCTGCAAGTGCCGCAAAAAGCAAAGATGAAACACTACCAGTCTTCATAAGCCTTCCAAATATGAGGATGTCTTACCCTGAATTCCACGTATTTCCTCACCCTAGTGGTTGTTTTGCTTTGGTTTGTTTGTTTTGTGGTTTTTGTTTGCTTGTTTTTAAAGCCACCACTGGTATTATGCTTCCCCATCATGTCTGCCAGATCCCTAAAACTCAGTTTCCAAGAACCACTTTCCTAATACCAGATTCAACCATTTCAGTTAGTGTTTGATTAAGGATTTCTCCCTAAGCACAATCAAAGGGGTGAACACCACTTTTTATTCTCACTCTGTATCTGATCTTGGTGAACGATCAACAGAATGATCATCAGAATGTGAACAGCGCCAGAAGAGTAACAAACGCAGTCAATGACAGACAGGAAAATGAACCAGCCTGCTAGATGCAGAGCTACTATCTGTGCATCTAAGGGTTGGCAGAGCTAAGCTACATGGTGAGGAACGGTCTCTGGCTTTTGCTGTGCTGGCTTTCTTTGTTCCTTCTTGCCCAAACCATTACGCTGCTTCTGTATTCTTTGAGCGTTATAATTGGCACAGGCACCCAAATCTGTTTTCTCTCACTTATTACTCTTAGCATTACTTTAGTGCCCAGGAGCTCTGTTCTGACTCAGAGTTTCCACTGAGCAGGACCCTGCACAAAAAAGGCAGAAGATAACCACCCTGCAAAGGGCACCGCTTGAAGTGCAAGTCAGGAGTCAGCAGATGTTCAGGGTGCAGCAGTCCACAGCCCAGGAGCACACAAAATCTGATCTCATGTTTCTAAACCTGTTACCCGTACGGTAAGTGCATGCACCAGCAATGAGCATACCTGAATGGCAGCTAGCTTAGCTCGCAGGCTGAAAAACTTGGCAGAAGCAGAGGCGTTGGCTGATCGGGTGTCCAGGGTGCTGAAAAGGTTTGTACGGCAAGGAGTAAGAAAGTGCCAACAGTTTGTAGAACATTACATGAAGTAAATCTTGAGAGAAATATTTTAAATCATGGAATGAAAATTCAAATTGTATCCTTTGTGCTTTTTGTGTCACACTCATTTTTTACTCTCCTTAGATACCCTTCCTCACCTGTGCTTTTATAGCTACATAAAAGATGAAGAATCCCGTTTTATTATCAAGTTTGATAACAGGAACTGAAAACATTCAGGTTGAAAACGCCCTAAGTGCTTCTGAAGCCCAAAAGTGAACCTGAAAAATTCTACAAGGAAAAAATAAAAAATAATAATAAAAAAATACACAGAATACAGAAGCAGGTCCAGGCTACTAATTACAGTTTTTGCCTTCAGTTTCAGAGGGATGATTTTTTTTTCTTTGCATTCATTACACACAGTACTATCAAGTACTTTCCAGCACATGCTAGAAATAATCCAGCTGCTTTTTATCTATTCAAAAGGGCAAAAGCCCAATAGCATACAGCAATAACACAGGAAAGTGGTATTGATTGATGGCACAACGCACTAAATTCAGAAAATGCCCTCATTTGGCTCTGTTCCATTCCCCTCTGACATAAAAATGAAGAAGGAGCCAAAGCCAAGGAATCATGAAGGACAACAAAAGATTTCTTGACTGAGCTCAGACACTGGCACCGCATTAGCCCAACAGACATGAATAGTTTCTTGCAAAGTCTACGGCAGGCAGGGATGGGAAAGCCACAGGTCAGCCTTCCGCATCTCCTCCTGTGCAATGGTTTATTTAGAAGCCCTGGCTGCTCCCATTTTGCCATTTTAAAGGAAAGCCTGTCGAGTCTGGTAGATTTTACAAAGGAGTCACTGGAGAAGTGCTTGGATTTTGTAACTCGGAGGGGAAAAATTTCCAAGGGTAGGATTTAAGGAATACCAAACTCAGCCACAGCCAGCATTTCTAACTCGAGTTCAGCTTCTCATGGAGCTAGCATTGAGAATTTTAGCATTGTAGTGAGATGTGGTGGCTGCTGAACATTAGAATGAGTGTCCCTATGTTCTTCTATATCCAACAAGTCGCAGGTTTCTTCATTATTTTACATGGGGGAAGTGTCATCCATAGGTTACTTTGGAAAACAAACACTTTCAGACTTTGGAATTGGTGAAACTCCAGTGTTGGCTTTAGATTTAAGTCATTACTCTTTAAAAAGAAATCCAATACAAGCACAGACACTTAATTACTTGTGAATCAGTCCTATATAAATATTAGGCCATAAATTAGGCTCTTTGAAAGCAATTCTTCTGCTTCCTGAGGTCTAGTGAAGAATAACTTGCAATAAAACAGCAGTGTGCCGCAGCATAAAGGCCTTCATATTTTACCAGAGCTAAGAGAATGAAAGATTCAGATGCTTTAAATCCTCCTTGAGATTAAAAATCTCGGGAAAGAAATCCATATAGAGACCAATATTCAAACTCCTTTACGATAAGAGCTCTGCTGCTTTCAGACCACTATTACTAAGTTTGGTACTCAAGGTCTCCTAGCAGGGGACAAAGCCTCTCTCTCCAAACTTAACAATTTTAAATTTAGAAGCCAGAGGAGTTCTGATAAGCTTTAGACAGGTCAGACTAGATTCAGACCCTTGTTATTTCGAATGTGCCACTTAATAACTACCGAAGCATCGGTGACAGATGGAACGAGCTGCATCAGCAGGGTAGCAACTGGACTGCCAGCCTCCAGAGGGATATTTAGCTGCAGACGGGCACACGTGTAGCAGCAGCCTTCAAGGACTGTTTGCACCACGCTGTGAATCTTCATCTTGTCGGGGATCTGAACAAAACTGACACTTGGCATCTCACCGTTCTCCGAAGACTTAGGTGTTCTCTCACAACGCACTACACATCTCCAGCAAGGGAAGAAGCATATTTAGTAATTAACCTCCACTGGGAGTCTAACACTGACCACTAGCAAACTCCGCAAAGCGCTGGAGATTGATCAACACAACTGCCCTGCTGCCAGCTGGGCCTGCCGAGGGACAGCCCAGGCAACAACAGAGCACTGCGTAACGTTAACGCCACGTTTACTCGGACGAGTGGCAACAGCCTTAGTTTCTATGGCTCTCATGGCATCCGGCTGGCAAAAAGGTACACGTCTAGTTACCAGTGAACTTGTACGTCCTGCATTCATGCCGTGTACTTATGCTGATAGCTTGAGTTTCTCTTTAAGACCTGACTAAGACTGGCCATGAAATCAGCATCATAAATTACAGATTTTCACAAATCAAAGAATGTGTACAGTTATCCTTTCCCCATTCTCCATGCAAACTGTGCTCATCTCACAAGCATCTCCTTCATCTACATGAGAAAATAATCCCATTCAAAAGTGTAAATAAAAAACCCTCTGATATCTTCTAAGGTGAACAAACATGAGCTGCGAGCATCTTTAATTCTACCTGAAACTGTATACTTCAGTTGTCGTGATACTGAATTTGATCTTACAGCATCCTGTTAAAAGAATAAAGGTTACAAAAGTAGTTAACAACGCCCCTTTATAGCTCATCGTCAAACCACTGCCAGTTATTTTAATCACAGTTAATGTCATCTGCTGTCGGAAGAGATTTTTATAACGTGCTGTCACCAAGATTAGAAGTGTAGCAGCAATTTGATATTTGTGTTTAGGCTATGGAGGAAATTTTTATCGCGTAAAAACATCCCAGAAAATTACTAGCTGGTGTGTGTGTGCTTACAGAGGAGTGAAATGAGATATTTCAGTTTCCTCAGTAGTGGGGTGGAAAGGTAAAGGAACAGTTGCATTTTTTTGTCCATCTTGATGAAAAATACCACCTCTAAGTGAATTTTAATGTGTTCTGTACAAACAGCCTGAGTAATTCTACTAGATAATCTTGTCTTGGAACTGGGGACCGGTTAAAGTGAGGCACAGCAACATTCTTAATAAAACCATTGTCTTGGAGGAGAGAGAAGCTTAATGCATTTCAGGACTTCATCAATGCATTCTCAAAAAAAGCAACAATCTGATGTTTTTCCAGGCTACATTCAGAAAACTATTTTTATTTAGCTGGATTGTCTGTCAGGATTCCTGAGCAAAGGTACTGCCACTGTCACCAAGCATCGGTCACATCCTGCCACATCCCACTGATAACAAAAAGCAGAGCGAGTAGTAGGGAACACGGGGCAGAACTTCTCAGATCCCGCTGTGACGAGGTACATCAGCTGCTGACAAGTGCACACGTTTACCCATCACTTCGTGGTCAAACAGCAGCAGCATCGTATTGGTCTTACCACAAATAGCACATCCAAGTAGTGCCCAGTCAGCTGAGTTCAGGATATGCTGATTTTTTTTCATGTATGACGATCTCACTCATTTTCAACGAAGTTACTCCCATTAACAAAGTTAAAATCTTGCAGGTATTTGCAGAATCTGGGCAGTAAACTCATGGGATAGGGGATGATTTTTTTTTAATTAAGTGTGTGAACTGTGCAATGAAACCTCAATTAAGATCTCTAGAGACTAGAAACATCCAAGTAATAAAGCCTCGATGGTGATGTAGCTTGCCATGTGCAGTTGGCACGTTAGATCCCAGCACACCAGTTAATTATTTTGATTTACAAGAACACACATGCTCACTACTGGGAAGGGTTTTGAGCTGCCCTTATTGAATGAACGGTAGCCTGTGCACTTCGCAGGCTGTGGCGATACTCAAATCACATTTCAAATGAATTATCATACGGTAGCATTTTGGTCTGGCTTCCCCTCCCCGCTCCATTTTCTCCCGCGCTCCATGTTCCATTGACTAGAAGTTAACGAAGCTCTGACTCGATGGGATTTGCCTCTACAGTTCAGGTCAGAAATATGACCAGGTAAAATTTCTGTGATGAATTCTAGATAAGCATCACACACTGTCACTGCAGCTACAAACCTGACACTCAGGCCACGTTCACTCTGGTTTATAAATCTTTGAGTAAGCTATGGCCAAGTTTCAAGGAAGTATGGACTAAAACCATCCTGAAATCCCAGTGCAAGGGATTTCAAGTGTTTTGGGCAGAAGGCACAAAACTAAACCAGAAGCCATGCACTATTTTTTTTGACTCAGCAAGTTCCACTGAATTTTAGTTCAGATAAAACCTTAGACCCAAAAATGAGAGCCTGGAAAAATCTCACCAAAACCAGGGGGAAAATGCCTTGTCCCAGATCGAGCAGGCATCTGAAGACCCGGTTTCACAAAGCCCCATTAACCGTATTAACACAGAAACTAACAGACCCTTGCTGGGCAAATTGCTGCTGACAGTTGGAGCTCTTCCAATGAAAATGTCTTATAAGCAATAGGGACACCTCAGATGAGAAGGATATTGGAAATCCTGCGCTGAAACAGCTGCTATTTCTCATGTTATCACCCACTTGGGAACTCGTGTCCTTGCACAAAACAGATTTTGCATGAGTAAGCCACGGAGCTGGGTCTGGAGCACTCGGAGCAGTGGAAGTGACTCACAATCTAGGCTCAGATGTGACCCATTTGGTTTCCCCTGAAAAAACCCATGCCAGCCATGGATTTGGCATGAAGCTGCCCACAGGCTGAGGATCAAGTACTGCAATGATTTACGATGAACCTATACGAGCCTAAGTTCCTCCATGCCATTCATCATCTCTGCTTTTGTGCTCAACAGAAGTGGGGTAACAGGATCAGAGAGGCCTTTGGGAGGCAGGCAGGACTTTTTCCTTCCCGATGAAGCAATCGCTAGGAATACCAGCATGTGCTTACCTCCATCATCCTGTGCACAGCTTCCAAACCGAAGTGCGAAGCTTTCTGTGGTTAATCGCATATTTTAAATGTTGTCCTTTCTGTAACTGAGCTATTTTTTCTCTGTTTTCCTGGGTTAGTAGCTTAGGAAACTGTATATTTAGCTCTTCTTATTATAGAGGCACAATGGAATGGAAGTCTCATTCCTATTTCTCTCTCACCCACGGCTTAAACACAATTAACTTTTCATTTGATGCATTCTTCCTGTCTGCACTCATAACGCTCCCCCAGGAAATGAGAACCAATAAGTCCTCCACAAGAGTAGAAGAGCAGGGTACTGACCAAATATTGTATAATGATATATTATAGGCATATGGGAAAAAAAGTTAATTAAAGACCACGGCTATCCTTTGGGAAAATGTTTAATATAATAGGCTCTGGGAGCAGAACAATGCCACATCAACAAGCCCTCCCTTTTCAGAAACTGTGAACACACACATTTGGGAAAAAAACACCACAAAATCTGGCACTATTATTATTGGTCGTAGGCTACCTTTATGTCTGATAAGATACACAAAGAACGCACCTTCATGAACACAATCGTGACATTTTTCCACGCAGAAGAAAAATGGGAGTTTGTCTGGCTACTCAGCATCCATTTCCAAAGGAACAATCCTGGTTTCCAAGGTAATATCAAGCAATCCTTAAGGCCAGATTTTCTTTTACTTATGTCAGTAACCCCACTGGAGCAGATGCTAATTTTAAGCACCTGCAACAGGTTTACAAAAACGTTAGCATTTGCACTTGAATGTAAATAGGATGTTTGCGTGAAATTTGAGTGCAATTTTTGTGCAACAGGCTCCAATTAAAGCCCAAATGAGTTAACCCCAACCTTTCAACTTCCACTGGCTTTGATGAGGCGTAGGCACACTGGTGCCCAGCCTCTTTGGACCTCCCACTACTGTCAGCAGGCAAATAGGTATTCAGAATTGGTCTGGAAAAGCCTGTCCTTGCTTTGCACTGAAATAATGAATCACATGAAGCAAAATCCTAAACATATAGACTATCTGCCAGCAGGTTTGATGACGAGAGAAATGCCTTACCCAAACCACAGAACGGGGAACATGCTTTGCAGCAGGGTCTGAGACCCCGGCTGGAAGAAAACAATCCAAAGTTCCTGCACAGTTTCACAGCCACCCAGGTATCCCTGCTCAGTCGGCCAGTGGCCATGTCTGACACACAGATCCCAGCCGGGAAAAAAAAAGAGAGAGAGAGAGAGTAAGACTACAGTAAGACTACACACTCAAAAGCAAAAAGCATGGGAGAGACCTGTGAGGATGCAAGTTGCAGTGAAACAAACCTGCTTCCAGCCCTGGGGAGGGCACACAACATGAGTAATTTACAGCATTTACATTTTACCTTCAGTTTCAAAATTCAAGCCAGAAACATCACAGAACTCTGCAGTTGTGTGTTCAGCGTAAATGAAGAGTGGATACAGTTAGAGAACGGCCGCATGCACAGTTGAACTGTGAGCTTTTTCTTTAATTCACATTAACATTTTAAAATCACATGTACAATGAGGCTTGCTGTGCTTATGTACTTACTTAACTAGGACAGCTGGCACTTTTTAGGTCCTTCCATAAAAATTAAGTGATGTGTACAGCTTCCCCCCAAATACTTATTTTCACCAATAGACCTTAGAATACTTTATTTGAATGGTTGTTTTACAGGAGGGAGAATGGTGACGTAGCCCACTGGGGTACTGCCAAAGCTGTCATGTTTGTCTAAATCCTAAGTCAGTGCTGTATCCTACATGCAATGCTACCAGCTCTAATGAAGAGGTCAACCTCTAATTAGGGTACTCGTGGTACTAACAGCAGTGTTAGGCAGGCACCTCAAAGGAATGTCCTTCTTGGTATTTGTTTGGAGACTTTAAAAAAAAAAAATCTACCTCCACACAAACTCTGTAATCCCTACATGTACCATTTCTTCTTGGTTCTTAAAAGTAAACGCATACATTTGCAACTGGGCCACCCACGATCTGAAACAAGAGCCATTTGTCTGACTACACAGCAAGAAAAGCAGCCTCTGTGTTAAAAACACGCATGTGTATTCTGTGTGTTTAAAGTTTTAAGTCAGAGCTCCTCGCTGAATAGAGCCATTGTAGCTATGATTTATCAGACAACATATTGCTATTTACTTTTGCAATTACAAGCACCTTTTCCAATAACACTCAGATGATTGTTTTTAAGAAACAACCTCACATGAAAGGAACAATAAGCACAAAATGATGTTTCATTAAGACCACTAAAGAAATCTGATTAGCAGTTCCATCAGATTTAACTAGCATCTTTAGCATATGCACGTGGGTATGTATAATCCTTGTCAGATTTGTCAGCTTTTGATGGATGTTTTCACTCTCACAGTGTTATTATTACTCTTAGAGAGTAATACGGGCAGCAGGGACCTATAGTTTATTAGACCTTGTGTTGCATCTGCCACGGTGCCCTGGGGCTGGCGTATAGTCATCTAATCCAAATAATATTCCTTGCAATTACACTTGATTGTTAACTGTATATATTCAGTTCCACTTACGTTTGACTGTTGTTGTTCTCTGAGGTTTTCTTCAGACGAGCCATGCTTGAGCTCCCAGACAGTAGGTGGCATAATCCAGGCAATTAGAACTGAAATGCAAAGGAAAAATGATATTAATTGAAAGAGCTACTAGGGGATTAAAACGGCATTGACAACACAGACCAACAGCATGGCTTTGAAACCTTTTGGTCTCACGTCTTAAAGGCAGCAGGTTAAAGGCTTAACTTGGTACCACATGCTAATGCCACCCCAGTACGGCAGTCCTTCAAGAATTAAACCAAGGCAAGAGCATCTACTGCTCCACAGTGCAATTAGCTTCTTATTGCAGAGTAGGGGCAATAACTAAGAGGAACCAACCCATCTGCAGCATCTGAATGGAGGCTGTGGAGCTGCTTTGTGGCAGCAGAAAGAACTTTCTCCCTTGCCACTAAAATCTGGCTGCTCAGTCTGAATGCGTAAGAATAAGAATGTAGTTTTGTACAAAGGAGAAAGAAGAGATCACGTTCTTTTATTTGCAGCAAGGTGACAGCATGCAAGCCAAAAGGCAGGAACACGGAAGAGGGCGACTAATGACAACATTTGCTTTCATTATCAAGTCAGAAAGCTCTTTGCCACGAGCTAGGTAAGCTTCTGCCTCAGATACAGCAAAGAATCAACAAAAGCCAGAGACAGGAAAACAAACATTTGTACCATCAAATTATTTTGTCAAGTTATGCTTAAGGGTTGATTGATGCACTTTAACATCAAATAGCATTAAGTTTGGAAGCTCTCTGAGATGCGTAGTCATCATTCATCAGTAAAGCTTAAATTTTCAGATCAACCAGTGTGAGAGAAATTAATTTGGAAGCTGTCAAGATTTCTTTGTATAATTACGGTTCTGCAGCAATTAGGAAGTAAGTCTACATTATTTGTTAAGATAGATAATTACTAAGCCTGCTATCAATAATAAAACAAGTTTTCTCTTCAACAATGTGTTAATCTTGAGGATAGACACTTACACAGACATTTTTATACACAAACATTCACATTTTTCTGAATAAGCTTGCCTAGTTCAACACCACGAGTCCTACACACACAGTTTGAATTACTTCATATTCAGGAAAAAATATATATATACATTTTGTAGTTGTACCAGAAGGATCACTGTGGCCTCCTAAAAACAAATAGAATAATTAAATAATTAGTCATACCAGCAGACAAGCAAAGATGGTCTAAAAAATATCAAAAGACTGAAAGCATAAATCATGAATACAACCCATATAATCTTTGACCTACACACAAGCTACAAGGTTCAAAGGTGGCATTGCATTATGTATTTATTGCTTGGCTAAGCCATTATTCACCAGCCTTGATTTTAAGAGGTAGGTATGATGGGAGTCTTGTATGGGGAAGAATATATCATGAAATCCTCCATATACCGGCTGGTACAGCTAATTTATCTTTTGTTGCCTTCTTCTCAATTTATGGCATGGCAGCTTTCTACAAAATGAAGATTCACAATCTGATGCAAGAGCAGAACAAAGTGCAGCCATTCGCAGAGCAGCCTTCACTTTCACCGCCGTCCTCAGAAGATCTACTCGTCATGTTGATGAATGAAAAAAGGCAAACCGTAAGGCTGGAGGAGACAGAACAGCAAAGCACGACGCTATTTCTACCCCGGCACACCACCACACGCAGACACGTCTAGAGTGGTAACGACAGGACTGAAGCAACCCATCTGCCCCTTTGGGCGTCAGGTTGCCCAGCACTCCCAGTAGCACGACTACACCCCAGATCACCTCCAACATTTTAGCCACAATCACACTCTGTTATCTTGTTCCCCTTTCCCTGGGTAGTTTTCCCCCCTTTACCCGAGGGTACCCTGCCTTCAGCGAACAGGGTCCAGTAGGGCTGAAATTCCCTATAAATTGGTAGGGCACCCATGATTTGGACTGCACTGTTTTTGCCCATTTCTTCCGCAGTTTGTAAATTCTCAAAGGTCTTTGCTGGGCATTTCTACAGAAAAACAACACTTCTGTCGCGCATTAAAAAAGCAATGTGAGATCAAGGGTGGATATTCACAGCATCCATACAGATTTAGAAAGACAGGAACTCCGTTAGATCCACACAGTCCAAGAGAACAGCTTCAGGGTCCTGCTGATAGCACCTTTTCCAAGGCTGTGATAACAGATAAAAGCCTTCTGTGCATCTCCTGCAGAAAATTTTACTAGTCTGAAATGTTATAAAACTGTAGGCAGCCAAGCAGCACTTAGAAGTAGCCATTAAACCCGAAAACAAAGACAATAACAGTGTGAAAAGATTAAACTCACAGTACCACTAGGTTGGAAACAAATTTGAAAATCTGGGTGTTTGTCTTCCTTAGCGACCCTTTGAGAAGTTGATTCCTTCTGGTTTCAATTTAAAATGATGATCGTGCATTACTCAAAAAATATTTTTTTCTCATTTTGCTCTGTATTTAAGGCTTACTTTAATTGCTTCATGAACTGGTGTTCTATTCTTAAGGAAGCTTTTCAATTTCTGTTGAAAGTATACCAAATCCTTGCAATATCTGGCTTTTGTTCCACCGGAAGATCACCACCAATGCCACGGAAAGCCTGCGGGAGAACAGCTGCAACAGGTAACCAAGAGTCCAGGGAAGAAGGGGTAAAATAAATTTACCAGAAAGGCAAAAATCATTAGACTGGTGTCAAAAGAAAGTGCTCAGGAAATACCATCCTCCAAGCATTAATTGCTTCCAGTCAAAATAAGAATATCTGCTTCAGTAATGTACCTTTTTTATTGTGGATTCACAAACCCCCTGGGGTGCTGTTTGCGCATTTTAGTTGACACGCGTCAGCCGACTGAGGTAGGGGGAACACAAAAGCCCAGCTTCATACAGCCGGAATTACGCTGCAGTCCCCGGGTTTCACATTTCCTATTGGTTAAACGGCCTTGGAGGCCTGAACCAGGGCCCTACGGTGAGACACTGCGCTAAGGGCAGCACAAAGCGCCAGCTGAGAACAGCGCTAAGTGACTGCATCGGGAGTGGGCAGAGGGTAAGCAAACAAGAACTGCAGGGAGAAGACTTCCACGTCAACGCAGAGCCCTGCTGTTCGTGCAACAGACACGTCACCTTCCAGCAAGCTGCAAGGGTCACAGTGCTCCGAACGTTCCAGTTATTAACGATTTGACTCTCTAGGACTAAGCCTTGGAGCTCCTAAACGGTCGTCTTTCCTCCCTTTAAACAATATTAAGAAATTTTATCTGCTCAAAGATGTTTGAGCTAAAATCAGGAGCTGGGGTCAACACGCTGTCCTTTCATTGTGGGGCGGAATCCAGATCTTGATTCATTAAAAGTAAATCCCAAACCAAAGCACCATGTTTGCTAAATAGAACTACTTCTCCCAGCGTTTACCCAGTGGGATTGTTTGTGCTCTTGAAAAATCGCGAGCAGGTTTAATTCAGCTTCTGCTAACTCATTGGGAAAAACACGATCTCGGCTGGTGGCATTTGCAGCCAGCAAGGGGCATGATTCGCTTCTTATAGAGCTTGTGAAATGAGAAGGCAAACTTTCCTCTTCTCCGTTGATCACAAGAGATTTCTTACGAGTTGTTTCACATCGTTTTGACTCTATCCCGTGGAACACAGGGTTGGTTTAACGGCCTGAAGGCAAGGGGTTGGCTCTTACTGGGGAAAACCGAATCCTAACCGCCACTGTGCCAATATTCTGCTCCTGTCAGCAAGAAAACTATGTATCAGACCCCTTAATGTAAAGTGTTCATAAAGACTGAAGACAAAAATAAAAGGAAAAAAAAAAGGCATTACAACTCATGCTTGAGTGGGCATTCAGTTTCCACTGTATTCAGCTCTAACAGAGAGAAAGCAATTTCTGTAAAACCGTTTTTGGTGCACGCTGCCTGGTACTGCCTGGGGGCACATTAGATAGCAGTTATTTGCAGTATTTACATTTTTTACCAACTTATCAAGAGAAAATCCAATTGTTCCTAATGACAGTCACCCTGTGCATCTCCTCTTCTCATACATGGGGAAGCGTTTATTATCCATTTGTAGTAATTAAGGCACCCATGTTATATGGATCCATAAAACCAACCTCATTTACCAAACAAAGGCTTTTTTCAAACTTGCAACGTCAAAAATATTTCTTTAAAAATAAAAGCTGACTTATAACATACAGCATATTTTGAATGACAAACTGATATCAGAAGAACTAAAGTAATCTTAGATTTGGAAAAATAAAACCACATTCTCTAATAAGTCTTTTTCCAAAATTAGCAAGGAAGTGAAATAATTAACCAGCAGAAAACGACAGTGAGATGTTTTACAACATCTGCCTTTCCTTATTCAAGCTTCTTTGTTACAAAACGGTTAGGCAAACTGTTTTTTAACAAGTACAGGGCCATGTATTACCAGGGGGAGGTGGAATCTTCCCTGTCCCTTCACAGACTTCACCACTTGCTTCTGATGCACAAAACGCTCAAAATGAGTCTTGTGCCATGAGTCTGTGTGCCTCGGTGGTGAAAACAGCCAGCCGTGCCTGGGGTGCATCAATACCTCTGCCACAATGTCTGTATGCGCTTAGAAAACTAACGGGTCCTCTGAATGTCATCACAACGTCATCACAGGATCATGAGATGCTAGGTGAAATCCCAGAGCAGTGAAGTCCATGGGAATACCTGCATTGAACTTTGGGTTCCTCCTGCATCTTCATTCTCTCTGTAGAAGCACTGCACAACCACAGAACTTCATGAAATCAAACTGAAGTTTACATTGCTTAATTGTAAATCTTCTTACTCCTGTGGAGGGACCCCCAGTCCACTGGCATTCCTCCAGAAGAAACACAGCTCTTCATTTCTTGAAATGCTATCTTGCTGTCCATCAAGTCCTATTAAATTCTCTCTCTTGGCAGTGCTGTATTTACCCACCGCGACACATGTGAAATTAGAACTGGAATACTTTACAAGTGTTTTCTTCCTCCAGCCATGAGGTAAACCCAGCCGTGCTCCTCTGTAAATCCCTCCTGTAAGTGCACGTACAATTCCAAACGCCACAATAGCTGCGGTGTTTCTTTTCTGGAGAAAGACGGAGTTCGAGTCTTGCCATGGCATAGAGTTTAAATGAAATGTTTGAAAGAGGTGTCTCGCTGGAGCTTTACAGAGTTTTTGTAAAGATGCCCAAATCCTAGCAGGTTTAGATTTCAATATAACATATAAAACTTGGAGTGTGTTTTCTAAGGTTAGCAAACTCTCCAGGCAGACTTGGGCTTCAGTTCAAGCAGATCTGGACTGATTTATACTTTGATATTATGCCCAAAACTATAATTAAGAAAGGTTTTCACCAAAAACTAAGTGCAATTCAACAAAGTGGTCTCATTTTTCCAGTGAGATGAGTCCCAGTGCATTCACTCTGTAAAAGGAAGCAGGGGTGAAGAGAGCTTCCCCATTGCACATTGAGATGACTGAAGAGAGAATCCAAAGTCAATAAGGAATAACATGGCGCTCAGCCCAAGTGTCAAGACGTGACACAGAAAACCAGCTTTGCCTACATTTCTCCTGATTAATATTCCAATTTAAGAGGAGTGCACTTTTCAGTCTTCACATTTAAGCACAGCACAGTGGGATGAAGAGGTTTGGTACCTGGGAAGGCAGCTTCCCAGCAACATTCCTATTTTATTTCTCCCCTTCGATAACGAGGGGTGCAACTCACAGGAAACCAGATGCTCAGCTGGAACAGCCAATAGAGCACTGCCGCGAGCACCAACCTAAGCCAATGGAGAACTGCTGAACAGGAGTTTACCCCTACTGCAGAGGTGGTCTTGCATCTTCTGATTGCCTCTCCAGCACTCTGTGAATCAAACCTGAAGGAAACTGAGTATAACAACTTTCATCTGAGTCATGAAAACAGCCCAGGGGTCCAAGGGACCCTCCAGACTGAAAGAGACAGGACAGGACGCACTAAGGGCATTCATATCAGTCAATATGCGCTGTCAAAGCAGCGACACACCACCAGCCCCTGTGCAGATTTTACTTTAGCAGCTTTGGTAATACCTCATCTTTTATCCCCAACCTCAGGTACCACACGGTACACTGACAAACTGAAATACCCTGCTTTCATGTTTGATTTTAGCATGTAAATTACAGCTAATCACATGTTAAAGCCTTCCAGTAAATATCCCAAAGGAGTTTAAGACCAGCCAGCAAGTTTTAGGGGTGACGGGACACATAACCCGGTTTTGGGGCCTGCTCCAATCGTTATAAAAAAAAAAGTCATCAGTATGAATTGGACTGTATGTTTAAGACGTATTGATTCTTCATTATACAGCTTCACAGCATGCTGCCAGAAGTTGTAGTCTCTATTGTTTTTTCAAACCAAAATCTGTTTAGCAGTTCGATCTCATCATGTACTACATAGCAGAAGTTGAATTACTAATTATCTATTTAATTTATACAAAGTTCTACCTCTGTGAAAAGGCTATTTGCATATATATCGAGTATAGCTGGCATTTAAAACTGCAGTCGAAGATACGTATTAATGTTCTGTAACAAAGAACATAAACACATAGGGAAAGGGAACTGAAACTGAGCTTCCTCAATACCTACAGTAACAGGTTCTTCAATCCCGACCAAAGTCTGTGAACACACACTAAATGCAGATAAATAATACAGTCACAGGATGTTCTTATGGTATTTCAACTTCACATTTTAAAGCACGACACTGCAGTAGACCAGGGTGCATTAGTTTAAGTAAGGTTTGCATTCAGAAGTCACTCCCAAAGCAAGCACTGTGCCAAGATGTTCAGGTAAATGATGTTGGTTACTCTTGCACAACAAACAAGAGAAGTTAACCTCAGCAACCAAATTAACACACAACTATGCACTTAAATAAAGTAACTACTTAAATGTAGTTTGCTTCTGGTCAAAGGGACGCACACGTGGAAGACAGCCACACAGCACACAATGCAGTGGAGTCAAACCACAGGTTTTTCTGTGTTCCTCTCTCTCTGATCACCTCTAAGCCTGTGGGGTGCAGGACAGGAGATTTTCTGGATAGGAGAGTGGCTCAGCAAGTACAACCAAAAGCATCTCTCATTGCATCTCAGCTTCTGTGCTAAAAGGAATTGCAATTCCAGACAAGAACCTCTCGAGTATTTAGTTAGAGTCATGAAACTGGTCCCTCAAAAAGCAGTCAGAGGTTCCCGGGGAGAAGAGTCAGTACAGATGCTCCACATCCAGGATGTTACTGAAGTGAGCATCCTTGCTAGTCTTCAGCAAGCCACTTAGGGAGCAAAAAATAATTTAAAAAAAGTTTCTACCTGTTCTCATTGCTCAGGACGGACATTCCTCTCTGCAAAATCCTTAAGAGTTCACATTCACATTAACAGCACGCTGATGGTCATTATCAATGCACCTGTCTCAACGATATCCCGGGGTTTGGTTGCACAGTTCTACTTCTCACATGAAGAGACGGGAGCTTCCTACGTCACCCTCTTTCTCCCTTTACAAAAAGAGGGGTGCCTTAAGAGCAGAACACTAAACTACACTGGAATCAGGGGACAGCAGCCTACAGACTTTGGTAGGCTTTCAGTCAAGACTTGAGTCTAAATCCATACTGAAATAAAGCTGAAGTTGTTTATTCTACCTTCAGTGGACTTCCTTTCAATTTAAATCCTTGCTAAGGAGATATTAGAAACCGTCTTACACTGAACGCACACACACACAAATTGCATTCAAGGTTAGACAAAGCCCTGGTTTACTTAGTTATTAAGCCAACCTTCACTTAGAGATATTTACATAGTGGGTCCTGATTGAGTCATGTCTTTATAAAATGAAAAAGAAACACTCTCATTCTTAAACCAGAGATAAAAAACACACCTGCTTTGCCTGAAATGCTCAGCATGCTATTGCCAGTAACAGTACTTAGAAACATAACTGCTCAAATTATTTGCTATAACAGTGCCACGCTACAGTTCCCAGCAGAATTGGAATTGCTGCACGCTATGGTCTCCACAAGGAGCAAAATGGTAGCGTGGTACTTACGTGAAAATTCACTAGGTTTCTGCTATCAAGGGAATAGTTCCCTCCTGTGATAATGCTAAACATAAAACACACTGAGTTTTAAGGCTACTGCAAATAAAATTGGTGTGAATAAATGATTATTTATATAAAAAAATGCAGTCAAGACATCTGCTACCATCTCGCCACTTTGCTACAGCAGGATTATGCAAACTATTGTCCATTTGTGCTTGTATTTGTCCTGACACACTTGTCCTTTATCACCTAGAAGGACCGCTATCTGCACAGTGTTCTTATTTCATTAAGAGAAAGCGAGATACAACTACTTTCGGAGCAAGCTGTCCATTTGCCATAAGTACAGTGAGGAGACCTGCTCCAAACATTGGAATTTTATTTTTCCTCTGCATTTCAGGACCACCTTTCCCAGCCATTACTTGCAGCATCACCAAGAATTCAGAACAAAGGAAACGTATGCCGTAGCAGAAAATAGATTGAGTTTAATTTTCACTCTGTAAGTGGCCTCTTGTGCAAGCCATTGCAGCTCCCCATCCTCACAATCAACTGAAAATTCTTCAGAGGTAATGGCCACGGGAGAGATGATGCAGATATTAAGAGGCAATCTGCTTGGGGGGATGCAAGGTGATGTTTTATACAAACACTAACGACACAGACTGCTCCTTTAACATGACACAAGGGCTTTATAATAATTTTAATAAAGGATCTGCTACGTTGTTATTTTTCCAGGAAAGCAGTATCAATTTAAAAGTCATAAATGGGAAAATGAGTTTTGCTTTACTTGGGGTCTACTGCTGAAAAAAAACATTATGAAACCTTCCCTCAAATGGTGACTTGCCACCAGAAAATATACTTGACACAGAAGTTTCTGGAAGGCTTAAGAATAGCATGACAGTTACATGGATAGATGTAAAATACTTCTGACATGCTTCTCTGCTAGAGCTTGATTCAGGAAAGCACTTCAGCATATGCTTGTGAGCTTTGCTGAAACAGAGCCCAGAAACAACACCCCTTTTGACAGCTTCCTTATAACTGAAGCAAATTAACCCTCTTGTGGGGCCCTCTCCCTGCCCTCGGCCACTCACAGGATGGAACAGATACAGGGTATGGCACAGCCTTGCAGTGCTGGGGGACTTGTGCCTTACTGGAGGACAGCATCTACTTGCAAATGGCATAAGGGAGCAGATGTACGTGGCTTTTCCCCTTTGTTTCAAGCAGCACAGCCTGATCCAGCTGAAAACAAACACGATTCTTACTGGTAAACAGTGATTTTAAGCAGTAGCCCCATAAACAACAGCCTTAAAAATGAAAGCTGTCTAATTCTCCCTTGATAGCATTTCAGTAACACCACTATTGACTTGCCTACCCTACTGCATGCTGACAGGAGGAGTTATTTTGACAAGCAGAAAGAGAAACTTCAACTAGCTGCCTACTGACTGCAAGTTATTTGTATTCTCTGGCGTGTTACCTACTGGAAGCATGTGCTGAGTGTTCATCTGGTAGAACAGACTCCCAAGACCTTAAGTTCTCCACAGTGTTCAAATGAATCAGCCCTAGTATCAGAATTTTTCAGTTTAAGAAAAAATTCAATTTCAAGACACAGAAACGTGGAAAAGGCTATGCACGGCAACTGTCTTTTCCTTGTGCTTTCAGGATTAGGAATTTAGTCTAAAGTGAGAGAGTCTGTAAGTAACAGAACTCAGGGTCTGCTTCTTAAACAGAAAAAACAAGAGCTGTCGGAGGACGTGCTTTATGCTCCCCAAAGCAAAATTTAAAACTCTCTATTGATCAAAGAGTTAACCGTCAAATATTACATCTTACACTGTAAAGGGGTGATTTATACGAGACCTAAATAAACTGTAAAAGGAAATAATACTATGACCTATTGCTTAACGCTGGCAAGTCAACACACAACACTTGTTTAAAGCCCAGGTTCGTTCGATTGCTGACAGCAGCCCTTACCGAGTGGCGGAAGCCCTCAGGTACAGGCTGCAGTCTTATTCCCCAGCGCTATCCCTTAATACCTGTCTAGATGTAACACTCTTTTTGCGCTATCATTTTAATTGAATACTAAAAAATAATAGTTCACTGAATGCCAGATTTACTATAACGCATAAAAATAAAACGACAATAAAGTCATACACATAAATTAGGCGAGAAGCCCGGTTCCTAGCCTGTATCAATGCTGTATTTTCTTTCACGTCGATGTCTCGTTCTTCATCTCCTTTGAAGTGCAATAAATTGCCGGTATTGGTAAATATTTATATCCAGATCTGCAGCATTGAGATACTGACGGTTAATATAAGTCTTCGAAAAAAAACCTTCCCATCTTCCCGAGACTACACAAATATTTATCATAGCTGCCTTTCTGATCGTTTACGTCTTTTGGGGAATGAGTTTCAGGATTATCTTTACTCTTGTCTCAACAACTTTTAGCTAAGAAAACTACAACAAATTAGGACTCTGATAGCCGTGTACACACTAGCTAAAATCAATAGCTTTAATTTTCACATTTAAACCTACAATTTTCATCTGACAGGCTCAGCAGGTTTTAATGCACACAACAATTTACTTTTACTGTTTTAATTGTTTTTAGTCAATCACTTTTATTGCTTCTCCGCATCTGACTAAACAAATTAATAGAGCCATGTTCATAAATGATTACTGTGTGAAATGGCTTAGTAGATACATTTGCCAGTTTCACCTTCGATTACTGCCAACATTAGTAATATTTATACCAAAAGGTACACTTATTCAGGTTCTATAATTAAGTGAGCAACAGGAACGGGAACAGCCAAAAAAAATCTATTTTGTGAGCTCCACAGTACCAAATTTCACCTTTCTAACAGCATTCCCGCCAGGACAGATGAAAACCAGCAAGACCTGCCTGCAGAGCGGGCTGAAAAGCTCCTTCTGGATCACAGAAAGACTCCTCCTTTTGTTCTTGCATCACCTTTCGGCTGAGAAAAAACGGTGCATGTACTCACTGAACGAGGAGATCCTGATGCACTGAATGAAACCCAGGGTCAGTCTGATGGATCCTCAGCCCTTCTGTCTGAAGTGAGATGAATACGGCTCAACTGACCAAAGAGAACACTCAATCTTTCCACACACACTGAAACGCTGAATTCTAGATCTTGTTCCTGATTCCTGTTTTATTTATTTCATCTAGTGGGAGAGAACACCATAGAAACAGAAGCTAAAGCCAAAGCATGAAAGACAAAGCCTTTCATCACAAGCTCCAAAGTCAGGGCCCCTCTGGCTGGAGACATTTTGTCGTGTTTCATTGGGAACTGGGAGACTACCACTGCAAACAGCCTCCAGCCTGGGCCCAGCACTAAGAGAAGGGCTTCAACACCTTTAAAGTTCACAAGCAAGGAGGAACGAAGTGCCCTCCACAGAACACGACTAGGCCACAAACACCACGAGGGAGAGGCCCTGAGCGGCGGGGAAGCACCGCGGGGCTCACCACAGCGGGCACACAGGCCTGGCTCTCCAGCAGCACCCAGACACGCTCCTCCAGCAGCGAGGTGCTTCAGCCACAAGTAACGTCCCCGTTTCTCCTTCTTCCCACACCTACTGTATCACCACTTCTGCGATATACTGAGGATTAAGCAAACGCATCTCATGGTTTTGGAAGAGCCAGTCCTTTCTTGTCATTTATGTTTGTTAAACATCTTGCCTTGTGAGAGAGGAAGTATTTACTTACAAAGCTCTCCTTCCCACATTTACGGAGCGTGTTCTGTCTCCCGATTAGCCCCGGAGTACTAAACCAGCTGCTGCTTTTGTAGAAAAGCTCAAATGATTCCACGTTGGTCAAAACTGCTGACATCAAACTAGTTTTTCATTTAATATTCCTACATTATATCACTCATATTTGATTTAAACCTTCATTGAACACATGCCCTCAGACCCATTCTGGGTTTAAAGCTGTAGGAAACTGATAAATTGCATAGCGTGGTCAAAAGGCTTTTTACTACTCTTTTAGAAACCTGCATAACGTTCTATGGAACAGCCCTGATTGCAGGCTGAGGCTGCGAGCTACCTCATGAATATAAACCAAATATATTCATTCTTTCAGTCCTTAAGCTACCAAGCCAACGCTCCAGTGCAACAATAAGAAAATCGTAAGAAGTATGTATCGCATCAGGAATGTCTCATTACACATGTAAACTGCAAAGAATGAACCTGTTTATCTCCTGTTGAGGTCCATGCAAAAATACAACGTGGATTTTTCTGTGTGTCCTGCCCCAGGACACATAGGAAGTTTATGTCCGAAAAATAGTAGCAGATACAGACTTCCTGATTCCCAGTCCCTTACATTCAACACCATCCCTTCTCACTCTAAAAGATAAATACATAAGAAGCAAGGAATCAGCTTACAACATTACTATCCGACAGCTCTTCCAGAAGGCAGAGCTACACCAATGACCACCTGGGCCATGGGAGTGAGCAGGGCACAGAAGCTAATGCTGAAACTTGCTCAAGTTTTTGAGAAGTTCACTGCTGGGCAAGATCCCTCCTTCTATCTCATCTACCTGAACTGGAAAAGAATTGACATCGTGCACCATGCCAAACCACCCCCAAAACGTTCAACAAACTTTGTCAGAGGCGTTACAGGGTGCATTCCTAACACACATATTGATATATTAGGAACACATTGCCTCCTTCCCCCCGCCCAACTCCCTCTAGCATAACAAACTCGTATGCAACACAGAGCTCACTATAAAGTAGCCAAAATAGATGAAGAAAGTCGCATCCAAGCTGTAAATCATATCAGCCCGTTGCAATTAAACACATTCCAACTCCAAATCCCAGAAAACAGACTTTGTAATGATACAATTGCTGACTGCATCTACCAAAAACTCTACTGCTGCCCTTCAAACGTGCTCTCCATTGCTAAGCACGCAGAAGCCACTTTCCTGCCAATTCTTCCACTGATGGCACATTTTATTGACAAAATACAGCTGAGCCACCTAAAGCAATTTCAGCTACAGAATAACCTTTCACACAAGAAGCTAACCAGCTCTTTCATCCATTTGCAGTAGGTTGAGATTAGCAAACAACACACAAATTCAGATCCTTTGAACAGCCTCGCGTCAGTTGATGGTTAAGGACAGGGTAATGTTGTAAAAGTATTTTATTCTCTGAGTTCTGGGAAGCAAAGCCTCCTCTCCTCAAAAGCAAGAGGTTTGCATTCCCACTCCACCACCAACCATTTCATCTACCTATACATTTTCTCCCCTTTTCCAGTTTCTCCTTTCCTTTGTCTTACTGCTTTCCGCATCGTAAGTTTCTCTTACGCTTCTTAGTTTAAATAATGCCTTTAGAAAAAGTTGCACAGGCTTTCCACAAGCTTAAAAAGTACCAGATGTACACAAGTCCATCACGAGCACAACCCCTGACACTGGCGTTGCTGTGCATAACGACTAACTAACAGGAGGGAGGCTGCGCAGCCACAGGCAGCCAAGTTCCCCATCAAACAAATACTATCACTTCTAAAACCAGGAGGCTCCAGCATAAATACAGCTGTATAAAGGGGGAAATAATTTGCTCTGTATTACTTATGGAATAAATCACAAACCTTAAAACGTGTCAAGACTGGGAGCTCTGCACTGGAGAAGTTTGCTAGGAAGAAAAAGTTTTAGAAATTATTTTTACTCGGCTTAATCCTCATTCTTGTCAAGGGCGTCCTTCTTGTGACTTTGTCTGATCAAAGATCTCACGGTCGACCTCTCAGATTTTGTCCATCGATCACTCAGAGCGCTAGTTTACTACCAGCTGCTCTTAACATCTGTCCAGTGCTGACTGTCCTGCCCTCTCCAGCTCCGTGTGTGCGGAGAACTCCGGGGCTTGGTGGGAAAGGGCAGAGACCATAGAGCAGCACGTGCTCCCGCAGACTCCTGCCTAAAGCACTCGCTCCACCAAGCAGCCTGATGGAAGAAGATAAATTCACTAATGTGTCTGTAGCCGCGTAAGCCCCAAGCAGACTGCTACAGAAGTGCAGCTGAGTAGCGCCTGGCATCACCCTGCAAGTTTCCACAGCAGCGTTAGGCACCCACGAGTGCAAATACCTACGGTGTGAAAGTGGCCAGAGCCTCGCATGAGCAGCTCGTGTGGTCCAGCTCCGTCCTCAGAGCACGCACGGAGTGCCAGACGCAGCAGCTAGCAATCTGCCACTAATTGCAGAAGAATGATACATCTGCAACAGAGATTTATCCCTGCAGAAGGTGCTACATGGGGAAATCATTTCAGCCACGGGAGGCTGGCTGACTTCTCTCAGACTTTTTAATTAACCCCATGAAAAAGAATTCAGGACTCACACCTAAGACCCCTCTAGGGTTCACAGATCAAACCCGGTTTGTTTCAGGATGTACAAGCAAGCTGAAGCTGCTGCTATCCCAGATGAGCTGTTTTATTCACAGCTCAGCTGGAAAGAGCAAAATCTGATTATTTATTCCTACATGTTAGGAACCGACCAAAGTCACAGTTAAAAATAACACGAAAATCAAAGCCAGGTCTGACAGCAAAACGCCACATCAAAAGAACGAATCCACGCGGTACTTGCCCAGGGCAGGAAGGCACACGGAGCAGCAGAAGTCGGGGAGCACACCGGGCAGGTCGTGCAGTCGCACCTGATGGCCGGACGTTTGCTTCTCCTGGCTGTGCAGCTGTACCCGGGCACGTACAGCGAGCTCAGACACTTGTTGCACGGCTCTTTTGGAGATCACAGAGGTGCCAGATGGCTGAGAGGAGAGCTCACCTGTTCCTCTGCCTGTGCTCTTCGGTTCGCCTGCACATCAAAACATCTATTTTAAGCTCCATGAACCACATGGTTCATACTTGTTGATTATCATTTCTTTTTGAATGCACTCCACTTGCACAAGACCACCCCGTTACTTTCTGCATAACCCAATGGTAACACAACGACCCTGCACGGGGCCTGAGAAACCGCTGCAAAATTGCTTGCTAATGACTCATGAGGAAAATATACTTCTGTTCGGAAGCAAGCGTACTAGTTGTGTTCCTTCTCTCATTAGGGAAAGCTGATCAAAGCCATGCTGCTCCTCAAGATGTTGCACTCTTTAAGCTATTGCAGCTTCCTGAAAGACAGCAGTGGCTCAAGCCCAAACAGCTAACACACACGACGGGCCATCTTCACATAACGCCGAGGGGAAGGCTGTTGATCTTTCCGTGATCTGAAGGTCTGGCCAGAGCAGAATTACTCAGCCCAAATTCAGCTGGAATGATTTCAGAGTTGTACTTCTTTTCTCCTTCCCGTGAGGGCAGGGTGCACCTCCCCAGCCCCACTGAAGAGCAGATGCTCTTCATCAGGCTACCTCCACGCTCCTTTCATCTTGTTTCCCACAGGGTGCCCCATGACCAAGGAGAGGAGGCATAAAACCCCCCTTCGACACCAGGCACCTGACCCTGTGCCCCAGGATTACAAGGTATTCTTATCAGAAGCCTCGCTCCCATCTCCCCTTCCAAACCCACACCTCTCACCTGCTCGGTTAGCGTCCCAGCCGTTTATTAAGGCATCACGCCTCACGTCACATAGCTTTCATTCTGGGGAAAAAAAAAAACAGAAAAGGCAGATTTCATTGAATGAAAAACAGTAGCTTGATTTTCGCTAAGAAGGACAAGGTCAAGGAGAAGACGTTACCATCATTACCCCTACAGAAGGAACAGAAAGGTTGTGGAAGCCCAGCCTCTTTCTATCCTTCTCCAGTACCGCGAGGCTGATGAGTTTCTACCCCTACCAGCTGGCAAGCAGGCTCCCAGCTGATGCAAATTTGATGGCTGTAGTGAAGACACTCACTACACACTCATGTGAAGAAAAAGGTTGCTTCAAAGTCTTTGCTTTCTCATTGACAAACTGTTTTTCATTTCTAGTTTTATTTGCGTTCCTGTAGAAAGTTGTGACGAGCCTATTTCGTAAGTGTCTGAGGATACGCTGCTAGGCGTTACGAGAGGAACACCTAAACTCTGACCCTTTTACAGAGACGTTGAAAAAATGCAAGGATTAGGTTAATGTTTTTCATCATGTTCCTAAATTGGAAGTTAATTTTATTATTTAAAAATCATGCAAGAACGTAGAAATATTAAAGTTGAAATTTCCACTGTAAACATTTTAAATGGCCGGGAAGAAAAAAAAACAGGTTTAAAAGCTAGCAACTTAGCAACTCCAAAATAACTTAGCTCTCGAACCTGGTAATCCTCCAGGCTCAGACACAAAGACACGAGACAGCTCTATGTGCCTACAGAGGGTATTTACTCTGAGAAAGCCTGCCCGAGGGTTGTGAAACAACAGAGTCCTGCAAGAGTACCTCAGTAACGCACAACTGCTGTGTTTAGAGAACAGCGCACGGATCACATAGCCAAGACTTGTATTTTTGCAGCGTAACTGCCAGATCTCCAAACAAAGGCTCTGCACCTAGCTCTAGTCCTCGCCACACACAGATCCCTCTGAGTACACAGATTTAAAGAAGACAGCCAAGACCTGCAGTTAGAAAGAGAGATCTGAAGAGGAGGGCCGTTGGTACATGAAGCACAGCTCTTTGACTGAGTTGAAAGTCAAAGAGAATGTAGAAAGGAATAAATAATCAAAGGAACAGAAGTAGAAAGAAGCTGATAAGACTCTGAGAGGTACAGAGGTATTCTGATATTCCTAGAGCACCACGAAAGCAAGGCATTTCTTCTGTTGTTGAAAGTAGATTTTGTTGTAAACTGCAGTATTGCATAGAAAGAAATGCCTCAGTAACAAAAGTTTTGTATTGTCTACATGATTTTAATTTATTCCCTATAGAACGGGAGAATCAGAGTTGTATGTTTAGGGAAACAAAAAAAAAAAAAGGAGCAAGTTTGGGCATCACCCAAAGGCACAGTGATCAGAGCAGCTTCTTCAGTTGGGAAACGACGTCTGTCAACACCCTGCTCCCAGGTTGTTCAGGAATGTACATGAATCACTCCTAGAATAAATGTGGAGCGCAGTCGTTTACCTGGGACTGGTGCGGGATGAGGAGGCCCTGGCATCATCACATCTGAAGGCAAAACCCTGGGTGTGGAAACCGCATGGAGTGAGGCCCACGTAAACACAGACAGTCCTTCCTCACCAAGGTTCCCAAGGAGATAACCGGTGCCAGTGGAAAGTAGGAGTCTCTCTCTGTCTCACACATACAGTCATTTACCGTGATGGAGAAGCCAGCCTGCCTCCTTAGCGTCTGTACAAGTTATTATTACAACAGAACACAGACCCAGAAGTTCAGAAAAGAGCACCCAAAGTAATTGGGACTGATTTATAAGCAAAGATAAAAGTAAATATGAAACAGTTGAGGGGAGTGGCTCCAACGGGAAAGATTTGGCACCTAAAGATGTATGCTAGAAGAACCAGGAAACTTTTAAGTGTATCTTAGGGAAATTGGATGAAATAAAGTTTATAAAGAACATCAGGGAAAGAAAAAAACAATCCTGACAGGCAAATACCTGAGAGAGCAGATTTGTCTAAAACATCTCAAGCAACTGAGCTTTATCACGTCTCTTCTGAAACTAGAGTTGAAAATGCTTTAGGTAACAAAAACAAGAGATAAAAAAGAAGCTATCTAGGGACAGCATCAGCTGCATCACTTACAACTACCCTGACACCTGGCCTCTTTCTCTATTGTCTTCTAAATCCGTAACTCCTTCTCCTAAGCACTGTGGGCAGAAAGAATAGATCATAACCTTCTTTTGGTAGCACATCGTGCTGAAAAGCTTTCTGTTATTCAAAGTGATTTCACGAGACCCCTTCCACTTTCTTCAATGGTCTGTGTAATTCGGGGGACCGTCAAGAGGAAGAGCACAGGTGCGGATCTGGTGCACCGCATCCCTTCCCTCAGTTTCTTGTAGCACACTTGCTGCTAAAACCTTGCCAGGACTGGTCCAGCTTGAAGAAACAGGAATTTAACTTCCACCCTGCTGTAACCTGCACATCCTACAACGTCCACCTGTGGGCCGGGAAGGAGCAAAGCCTGCTCAGCTCCCAGCGTGGTTCCCCTGCACCATCCCGGGGCCCGTTCTGGGTTACAAATACCGCATCGGAGCGGTTATTTACTCTAAAGCTCCACCTCCTGGAGACATGGGTTAATACCGAGGCCGCCTATCTCGTTTGGAACGAGGCTGCAGGCTAAAAGTTTGCAAAAAGCGTGAAACTTAAAAGCTTGGGGCAAGATCTAAAACGGTGCGAGCACCCCACGTTTGTGAGGTAAAAAAAACAAGCAAAGCCAAATAAACAAACAAATAAATAAACGAGACAAGCTCAGAAGCCGACCTCCTCACCTGGGGGGAGTCAGTTTAATTACCCAGCGGGTAATTTTTGACAGGGTCTCCGCAGCGGCTGCGTCCAGCGCCTCCCTGGAGCCCCCCCCAGGGCCCGGCTGCCCCCCGTGAGGAAATGGCGGCGCCGCGCCCGGCCCGCAGCGCCCTCTGCCGGCAGCGCCGCCCCGGGCAGGGCCGGTTGTGAGCGCCTGGCCCGAAGGGAGCCGGGCTCGGAGGGAGAAGGAAGGCCGCAGGGTTTTTCAGGCATCTCCTGGCTATGGCCGCATGAGCTTTGTTGTCACTGCCACCTCTCACGGCCCCCTCGCTAGCTGGCAGGTTGAAATTTGGCTGCTGAGAGAGCCCGGCCCCAGAGGAGGCTGGCTACGGTTCTGCCAGTAGCAGAGCCACGCGTGTGTCACTAGTGGAGCTCAGGTTTCCATTGCTGCCATAGTCTGAGGCCCAGCACCTTCAGGTTCTCACATTCTTCCTCCTGCTTGCCCTGGTGTTCCAGAGGAAGTGGTTGCACACAGGCTTTCACACCCTGCTCGCCTATTCCAGGAATCCATGTCCTTCTGCTGACCCACTGACACACGCGTTCTTATTGACCTCAACTGCGGTGCAAGCCCCATTTTGCTGGGTTAACTATCACCACACCTGCTATCATACCGCACCTGGCTGTGGTGCTGACCATGAGGGCTCTGCTTTCTCATCTGCCTTTTTTTTTTTTTTCACTCATTTTGTTTTCCACAGGATTATTAAAGAACTTAAAAGAACTGCTGTTTGCCAGTCTGCAGCCTGTTTTGAATCCTTTTCTCGGGTGTCCCACAGAAAACAGAACTGTTTAACTGCACAGAAATGGAGAGCTGAGTAGTAGCTGCACAAGAAAACGTGAACATTAACAAGTGGACCTGGCAGATTTTTGGTGCACCTCTGGAAGGACCATGGAGCACATGGCAAGAGAGGCAGCAGCTGACATACAAAGTAATGATGCAAAAGTAGAGCTCGATTGTTAAGATAAAGATCAGACCTTCTGCTTTCGTTAGCCCCCTTCATTGTCCTTATTCCCAGCATGGCTTAAGGTCAGTTTGATTCCTGCAGGAATCTGCTCTGGGTCCAGCTGTGTTACAGACAAGACAGCAGGGTAGCATAAATATCCCAGAGAGCTGGCAGAGCACAATGGAGTGAGAAGCACTTATAAAGATCTTATGAAACAACTCAAAGAAATCTAAAAATAAATAAATAAATAAATAAATAGGAAAAGGGTAAAAAAAAAAACTGCAATACATAGCTGAAGGGAGACGAGCAGAATGGGACTCTTAAGGCAAAATCAAATACACACCACAGGACATCATGGCTCAGGAATAACTTGGGCAGAAAATGACTTGGAGATTATGGTGGACCACAAATTGAATACAGTCAAATATCACTTTGAGACATATTTACAACACAGGGGAGGCATTATTCCACAGCGCCTGGGAGGCCCCAGCTGGCACACTGTGTCCTGATCTGGATTTGGCAATTTAAGGAAGAGGGAGACAAATGGAAGAAGAGCAATGGCTCAGAATAACACACAGTATCAGGGAAGGTTGGAAGGATGGGGTTTGTTTAGTCTTGCAGGCAGAAAACTGGGGTGGCAGGCTAAACTAATAGGATTTCCAGTGCACAGGGGAATCGTTGGCAGGAAGTCTGTCAGCAGGCTCGTTCTCGCCAGTGTGGGAGAGGAATATCAGCTTAATTTGCTGCCAAGATAATTTATCCTAAATATTCGGTGAAACCCTCGCTGCAGGGTCCCAGGGGAGGCCTCTCGGGGGGACTCACGGATTATTCTGTGATCCTGTTCTGTGACCGTGCTTCTGAGGGCCCTGAGCAGCGGCCGCCGCGGGCTCGTACCGCCAGGTGGCGCCGGCCATGGCTGCAGCCGGCCGGGGCCTGCCCGGGCCCATCCGTCCTGAGGGCCCCGCCGGAGGTTTACACATAAATACACGTAACATTTCTCACAGACTGGAACAGAACAGGAAATATTTTTCAGGCCGTAGTTTTCTACATCCTTTAGGCTATGCATAAGCTGAAGTGCAATTCCAAGTCAGTTTTCCACTAGGAATGTTTCCTGCTAAAAGGCTTTAAAGAGTAACAGAGACTTTTGCTACAGGTGGAGGTGTCTTAGCCTTAAAAAAAAATCTATACACAGTTTTTTAATATATATATATATATATATAAAACTTTGTCCAAGCTAGCAGCAGATCCAAAAGGATGTAAAAAAGCAATCCACATGTGTCCAGGACCTGGTCAGCAATACAAAAAAAGTGATAATCCTGGCCTCAAAACTTCATGCAAACTCAGCCAGCCCTACAGAAGAATATAAATCTTTGTTCTGACCTCAGTCTGTGACATTTTCCTGCAGCACCACGGCCCCAGCGGGACCCCTGGCCACCTCCAGGACGGGCACCAGGCAGCAGTGGGGCAGCAGCCACCAGCAGGCCGGGCACTGGGCCTGGCAGAATCAATTAGCCCCAGATTGCAGGAACTTCTGCTCCCCTCACTGAAGGATTCAGACTCCAGGACTTTTTTAAACGTTTTAACTTCAGCGTGTTAATATCTACAACACCATAAGCATCCTAATACTTAAAACACCACATACATGCTCTAGTGGGAAGCTATGAGGATTGAAAACTTCAGAGTGGTTCCTGGGATTTAAAAATCAAGGCTGACAGAGAAATCGCAGATATTTTCAGGAAATGAACTTTTCTAAGTTGATGTGGGTTTTATTTTTTACTTTCAAGAGCAGAGGTTAGGGCTGACCTTTACCTTGCAGTCTGAAAAGTAAACTCCATCACATTTATATTCTAACTCCATATAGTAGTTTTATTTTTAAATAGGAAATACACCTGTGAATATAAAGCACCTGTTCCATGGTTCCTTGGGTTTAACGACACACTTCCTTCACAAATGGAAACAGAATGAGCAAGTCTGTCTCAAGGACTGTGTACAAAAACATGCTCCGTGGCACACGTAGTTAGAAAACTCAAAGGACCCAGATTTAGAAAACAGATTCAACATCATGGCTCCACTCACCCTGAGAAGCAGGTACCTGTATATTTGGTGGCACACAGTGCTTCTGACAATTGGGAAAAAAAATAGCACATGCAGCCTGTAAATGTAGGTACATATTTAGTATTAAGATGCTTACTGTGACATTAAATCACTATTTCAGTTTTTATTAGCTATTAAAAAAAAAAAAAAAAAAAAAAAGTCACATTGGCAGATATACAAATAGATCCATACCTCAAAGATCTTCAAGTCTTTATGACTGTGGCACTAGTGCTGCTGAAACAAACTTATCAATGGGTCACAGGTGCTTTAAGAACAAGTTTATTGACAATATCTCCACAAATAAACATTCTAAAGAAAAATTCAGAAATCTCTAAACTTATAAGATTTAAAATTTTGTTCTCATTGGCAAAATATTCCCTGCCAAAAAAAAAATGAATGAGAAACGTAAAATATCACTGCATTCTTAAACTTCCCTAATCCCAACATTTTGGTTCAGTCTTTTCAATTTATAAAACACATCCAACCCTTCAGCACAGTGAAAATAAAGTACAATTTTCCTTCTGTAAGGGAATCTCAATAGGATTTTTATTTTTTTATTTTTTTTTTGGCAAGCATCTCCCTGAATCCTCTGTCTGCTTAGAACTTAATAGGTGAAGTCTGCAAGAAAGAACTTTATAATTTTCCAACCAAGCCAAATTATTCCGGTAATAATCGAAACCTAGATTTCTCCTAAATGATACAAAGCATACCATGTAGTACAAGAAACTATCAGCATGCATTTTAGAGGTCATTTTTGTACTTCAGGTCTATGAGTTTAAAACCAAAAAGGGACAATTCTGATAAAAATGTACTCAGGTATTTCATAACATTAATATTTATTGCTTTATATGAATACTGTATTGAAAGCCCAAGCATTCAGTTTACACACAGAAATTATACAATTATATACCGTTTCACAATGGCAGTGAGCACTCATTACAATCTACAAAAATCTACTTTACAGAAATTTAAAAATCCTAAATATCAAAAAGGTACAGTTGAAGAAACAGGTATAAATTTGGCAGCCAGTAATTGTGACTGGGAGGTTGCAGCTTGCATGTCTTTAAATATGGGAACTGGAAAATATCGAGAGTAAAGCAGTAGTTGTGCTTTGAGCTGGTCTGAAAAAAATGTAACACTGGCTGTCAAAGTAGCATGTTCAAAAATATTTAGTTCACTTCCAAAATGTTATACAAATCATGGTGATTTCTATGCACCTCTACACCTTTTAGTTTTTTAGCTCAGGTACATAACTACTGTCATATATTAATTCTTCCAATACAGTGATGTGATCACACCAATGCCATCTGCATACCTTAGAGTATTTCTGAGACTTCTCTATAATATTCACAATGCTTGGAGAAGCACTCAAGAAGGCAAGTACCTGTTAATTTCTTCCGAGATACTTTCTTACCATACTTTCAAACATTTCTTCTACAAAAAGTTTAAGCTAATGTTTTGATTACAACGTTCTCAACATAAAGCACATTTTCTCATAAATAAATGAAATCCTTTCACTCAGGCACCTCAGAAGTATACAAAAGTGTTGTAATCTGAACAGTTCTCTTGGAATGTGTTTACTCGGGTGTTTTCAACAACGTTCGTATTTCCAGGGTTTCATATGGGCCAGATTTCATTTGCCTTTTTAATTCCCCAGAGGCAAAACAAAGTGCCTTGAGAGGTGAACTTAGTCTTTTCCTATAGAAAAAGTATTTGCTGTATTTATCTTTTATAGAAACAGAAAAATATAACATTTCCCCCTTAGAACAGTGAGGGTACACATACGTGTGCATGCGTGCATTTTTTTGTGTGAAATGTAACACATTTTAAACACACAACATAAGGTTTCATAGTGTGTATTCAAATAAAAATCTGGAAACCAGCATGAAACCCCATAATTCACATGTTAAATGTTGAAACTGTAACCAAAATATGAAGTAACTGCTATAGCTGTCAGAAAAAGACAAGACAAAAAGCTTTCTTGCTTACATACAACTAGGTGTGGTAATTTCCAAAAAAGTTGTCAAAATTATAATTACCTTCCAGTTTAAAAACTTTTATTCTAAATAAAAAAAACTATACACAAACCACTGATTTGACCAAACGAAAGTTCAGCGGTAAGCAGGACCTGAAGGAGCTGGTATTCACAGTTCTTATCATGTACAACTCTTTCAAGGTTCGATCCATGGAGAAGTTTATTTTACAACCTGCTTCTTTTTGTAAAACTAAAGGTCCACTTTATTACATAAAATTATTTATACAGTGTAAAACCGGAGCCTTATGGAAAATACTGCATCTAAGTGTATTTAAATTAGTCTTGCTCCATAGGTTCATCTGCAACTTCTGTGGCTTCCTCACTGTTTTCCATAGGGGTCTCTGATGAATTTTCTGGAGTTTCACTAGCATATGACCCTAACTCTTCAGTTTCGCTGCAGTCAGCTCCACTACTGCCAGATCCACTAGTTTCACTGCTGTCTGAATGTGAATCCTTCTCTGATCGAGACTGATCAGACTCCTCCATTTGATTGCTCTCCTCAGAGGTCTCTTCATTCACAGTTGAGGATTCAGTGTCTTTTTCTTGATCTTTTCTGTCTGGACCAGTGTTTCTGGGAGACATGAAGGACTCTAGAAATAGTGAAAGGACGGTATTAGTAAGGCAGTTTTTAATCCTGAAATTTTTAATCTTGCTGCTTTCTATTTGTGGCTATGCTGGGCAAAGTTTCTACAACACAGATGAGGACAAGAAAAATTGACAATCCATGCTTTTATTAGAAGATTTAAAATATTAGCCAACCTCATCAGGATAGCCGCACTGTACTAATATACCATAAAATAAAGTTATATTTTGGATTAAATAGGCATCTTCACTTAATAAAAGTTCAGTGGATAAAGACAGTCTAAAAAAAACAACAAATAACTTTTTGCCTCCACACATTTCCTCATTTGTCCTCAGAACTAGTCTTCTGGAAATGTGGAAAACATTACTGTTTCAAGTATACATCAGTCATCATTTACGGAACATGTTACAAATACAGGGTCCACAAAAATAAATATTAGAAGAAATCCTGGGAGGATACGTAAAAAAAACAAAGCAGAACCAGAACAGAGGAGACATTCAACAATCACAACAGTACTGGCTTCCTGCAAAGAAAATCCAACCTTCTTGGAAAATGCACCAAACAAATACAATGAAAAATCTGCAATACCTTCCTCCTCTTCCTCTGTACAGTGCTGTCTGGCACAAGTAGCATCTTTTTCTTTATCCTGAGATGTAGAGGATGTTTCTGTCTCTTCCCCCATGCCTAAAGAAACTTCACTGGAAGCAGTTTGGTTAGGTGCATCTCTGGCTTCCCCTTCCTTGTCAAATTTAAGTCGTTTTACCTCATGTTCTTCTGCTTCTGCAGGATCATCTTCAGAGTGTTTATTTTTTACAGGGCTGCTCTGAGCACCTTCTGATTCAGACGCTGGTGAGTCACTATAAACAACAAAAGCAGCTGTAGGGTGTTTGGTTTTCTTTTTTAAGTTTTTGTTTTAGAAAGAACATGCTGTAGCTTGTTACACTTCTTCTTTAAAGCAGCTATTTCAAATTAAACACTTTACAAGAAAACAGTGAAACTTGCTTCTTTCATTACAAAATCTCAAAGTCATCACTGCAGCTTCACCTGACTGTTGATGAAAACAGCAATCGCACTGCTCTGAATGGTCTGAATTACAAACTGTTCCTACTGTCAGCATTAATGACAAGCATTTATGGAATGTCATGTCTGGTTGGACTTCATCATCCTGGCACAAATATGGTAACTGCGCATTTCTGAACTCTATTATTCACTCTACAGTTTTACTATACATGCCATACACTTACAAGATGCGTTACTACAACTTTGAAAACTTGAGCTACTATTTAGACAGCCTAAACAGCAGTAAGCACACAAGGGAATCCTGCAGACATTCTTCTCTTAAGGCTTAATTATGTATACCTTGGAAGGCCATTCCCTTTTAAAATGCTTTTAAATTTGCAGGTGAAAAAACATGAAAATAATAAAAACTTGAAGTGCATTACTCCTCACAAACCTGTGTTTCTTATCTTCCGTTTGCTGCGAGCTTGATTCTTTGTGTTCCGTGCTGTCTGGCAAACCGTTTGTTGTCATAGGAGATGACAAAGAAACCTTCGGTCGGTTTACTGGCCTGGGAGTTCCAGGACCATTTACATTTGATCTTTAAAAAATAATAACAACAAAATTAATAACAACAATAAACCGCATCCTTTTAATAAATGAATTTGTTCCTAATAGAGAGCAGCTATAATCTAGCTCTTAAAAGAACTGGGTGGGGGAGTGTCATTTCCTATTTTGCAATAAATAAAATCCCTTGCCTCCAATGGAACCAGTATCACCAAACCTTTACTGTAAAGAAAATTCTAAACACGGTTACAAAAAATAACAAAAATAACACGACGTATCTGCCATGACTCCTCTCCTTCTCCCCGCATTCCCTATCATATCCCAATTCTGAGGCTACCTATTCAGGATCAGAATAGGCAAAGATAAGGGATCTGAGCCAGCTATTTCCATAACGACCTTGTTTTTATCTTGAAAAATGTAACTCCTGAAGTTAAACTTACCTGTCAGAGTAGCCTGGTGAATTTCCTGGGAACATTACACCATTCATCCGGTTTAAACTATTTGAGTTATTTTTCCTAATAAATAAAGTAAGAATCAGAATGTTAGGAATAAAGGAAGGTTTCCAAACCACTGCACATAACGCTTACTTGCGGATCACTACCACTACTGTTGGCTTAACTACTGATACTGAAAACTGAACTCTGCACGTCGTACTTTGGGATTCAACTACCGTCAGGAAGTGAAATGTACTACATACGCAGACACACAAACTAATGCAATCTTGAAGTTCCAAGAAATTGGAGAAGAATATACTTACTCTGAAGATGGATATACACAGCTGACAACCATGACATTCTGTAACACACAAAAAACGTATTAAGAGTTCAGAAACAGAAACTGCTGCACCTGACAACAGTCCAAAACTTAAAGGGTTACAGGATATTGGTCCTATCTGCTGAAGTAGCTTTCAGATTATTTTTCTTTAGAGATATCAACACATTAAAAACACAAAACCATCCTGGCTCCCCTTCAACAAGATCAGACCACAATTATATTAAAAGCCAGTATTTTCCTAAGTGGGTCAAAACAAGCCAACCACACTGAACCCCAGCCCCAAGTGTTTGTAATTTCTAATTGAAGTATCCTTGGAAATCAGAACAAAATGTTCTCAAATGGTGGAAAACTCCTGAACTGGTGAAGAAATGTTCTATTTGTACATATGAGTCCTATACTGAAAAGCATGCGAGCATTATTAGCTCCTTTTGGCACAGCCATATTTCATCTGCTCAATTATTTTGGCCCCTGCATAAAAAAAGGGCAGAAATAATGATAAATTCAACGTGTTCTGCTTAGCCCCCTGTCCCTCTTGAATGGCACTGCCCACTAAATCCATTTTAATATCTAGAAACCTCACTTTAAAATGAGCCAAGTTTCTCTTTTCTTATCAATGCTTAGTCAAATTATAAATGTGAACTTTTCTGCAGGACTGTTTAACCCAGACTAACTTTAATGAAGGATCTCCATAAAACGTGAAGTATTGTTTCACAGCTCTCACTCCGTCCCATTTTTGCTTTGTGAAATCCCTGTTTCATCACTTATTGCTGACTTCCTTTTCCAAATGTGCAAGAATTGATCTGACTGTACGCACTCTACCACTGAAAGCAGCTCCATTGAAACGTTAAGCTTTTTTTTTGGACTGAATAGCCTAAGTAGGAACCTCAGGTTAATTCTGCTATCAAGAAAATCCTATGCGGAACTGCATTCTAACGTAAATACCATTTACTGACATCTGTATGCTTTTATGAAGATTCATTCCTCTATATAAGAGGATTTAAATACTGACACAAAAGACACTGTGGGGAAGGGAGGTTTACTCTCTTCCTCATCTAATCTGAACCCAAATGTGGAAGCATCAAACCAAAAAATTCAGATTATTTCATGTGATTATTTGATTAGTTTGAGTTAGGACTCAATATTAAAATGACATTATACCCTCCGGAAACTACAGCTTGAGTACTTCACAGTAATTAGGACACAACAGTTATATTCCTGAAAGTTATTTTCAAGTTTTAAGTAAGTTCTTTCAAATTGCTCTTACAGCATTAAAAATAAAGGAAGAAACTCACAGAGTTAAGAGTAGCTCTTAGCTATTACATGACTGCGAACCATAAAGAAACCAACAGGCTTTTGGTAGCAATTCAAAAGTTATTCAGTTAAATTGTGACTGTTGAGCTGCATGTTGTCAGCAAAATACATACCTTTTCCACACCTCTTAGAAATTTGTCTGTTCCTGTGTAATTCCTCCTAGGATCTGTCAGCAACTCACAGAGTCGCTGAATAGTGAAGGGGATGCTGCAATGAAATAGATTTATAACAATTTAATTTGGTTTTTATGAGTATGACTGCTAGGAAGCAAAAACCTTATTGCTTTCCTCCCCTTGTTGAGAGGACAGAAATAAAACAGTACGGAAATTTGTTGTTATTAGCAATATAGGGTAGTAACTCAAAGCCCTATTTCCCTTACTTCGCACACTGAGATAAGGCACCGCCTTTTGTGCTCACCATGACAACTCTTAAATAGCATCCTAAACGCATCATCCCACAACTCAATCCACTAAAATGATGAAAGGGAAAGCGGTATTTAAATTCAGAAACCAGATCATCAACAGTAAAACAGTTTAAGACTGCATTTATTAGGTAACTCAAACAGAACAGAAATGGGAAGTGATTCCAAATAAATTTGAGTCGTACACGCTAGATCTAAAAAAAATTCTCAACTTGTAGTTTATTTCATGTTTTACAAAATACATTTACAGAAAAAAGCATTAAATGGTGGAATTACTAACTTTAGCTGTTACACACACTGTATTTTGCCACAACTGGACAGTATACTTATCTATCATGGAACACCTCAGTAAAATCATTGTAAAACTTAAGAGCAAAAGTTACACAGATCCACAGCATCACATTCACACTTTTCTGACAATTCTGCACTCAGTTTCCTCCTATTTAAATGAGAAACTGACCTTTCAAGCAAGCAGTATTTTACATAAGTCGCTCAGTTACCTGAGATGTCATACAGTTTCACTGAAAATTCACATACAGTGTCACAATTTAACAGATTTCTATGACTTTTGACAAATTAAGTAAATACTTCAGGTTGATTCAATAAAATAATGAACATTTATGTATTTTTACAGTTGACTATTTGAAATCGAAGCCATTAACATTTCAAAAATACACCTGAAAGAATATTTGATACAATGATACTTAAGAAGCAGCTCTTGATTGAGAATATGACTGATACACCAAATCCAGAGCATTATCAATATACATTTGCATACATACGTATATACAGCACTACATTGGATTTTTTTTCTAATTTAGCTTTTATTATTTTCTAAGGACCTCAGTACACAGTATCTTTAGCCTATTTCGTTAGCTAACACAATACCTCAAGCTTATCTCATTAGCTAAAAAGCCACCTTTTAAAGACGCGCAGATCTACCACGGGGTGAGTGAAGACGTCAGCACGCTGATTACTCCCACTACATGACAGTTCACTTCAATGCAAGCAGCGAGCAGAAACAGAGAGCAACCAAGTATCAACCACCTAATCATGTTTTCCAGAACTGGGTATTGAGTCACTGAGGAAGTTACGACCCTCAACTTGAAATCGGTACGGATATATGCCACCATACAACCACCCTCAGCCCTAGCTCAAACGCTGCGACCGGAAAAAAAACAGACTGCCTATCACATTTTCCCTGCCAATGAGTTAATGCTTTCCCTTGCTCTCAGCCCGAATTACACCATACCAGCTTATCTGTACTTGACTTCTAGGAATAGGAAGATGGTCGGGTTCATTTCCATCAGTCAGCTGTGGCGAGTTAGAATACAGCTGACGAAGCATTAAATACGTTCAATACTTGCAAAAAGTAATGCTAAAAGAAAGCTATTTCTAAAGCATTTGTTTTGACACAATTGCTTAAAAGCAAGTAAAACAAATGGCAGAAATGTAATATTTTGGCACACAGGCAAAATACACCTCACCTCCCTATCTGACCCAGAATTATCTCTTTCCCAACCCCAAAGTTTGATAAGAACAAGCTAGGAACAAATGTTCTTTTTCATTCAGTTTATTACACAAAAGCTCTTGGGCTTGACAATGCTTCTTCTCTCATTCTTGATTTCACCAAAGCTGCCTTACTGTTCCTCAAATATTGTTGCTCTTTAGCAGCGTTTGGTCGGCTAGTAATCCTTCTGACACCCAAGTTCTCCACAATGCTCAGCTTCTTTTAACCAAATTCCCACCTCTGTGACTCGGTCACACAGAAGCATTTACCTGATCTGTTAACCTCTCCACATAAGCACAGCACTAGTTGTAACTACTGTTTCTCATCGATGCTTATTTCGCTTTTGGGTTTAAAAGTCCCTAATTGAAGCGTCTTTGTAAAGTTGTAATAGACTAAATCAAATTATTTCAGAGAAACAACAATCATTTCAAATTATTTTTCATCAACCAAACGTATGAAACATTCTGAAGAACCACTCCCAGGCTAATTCCCATTTAGCTGCATCTAACTGGGCACTTGGAGTACAAAGACAAGGACACGAAGTAGTTCTGTGCACCAACACAGTTTTGTTTACTTGAGAAATACTCAAGAAAATGCATACCCTGAAGTCACACTCCTATTTTACTCTGTTGTAGAATGTTTAAATAAAAGTTAAAACCAGTTCATTTTCCTCCAAAATTTTCCATAGCAGACTGAACTTTGTTTACTGAGCAGTAGATGGCACCAAGTGTCACGGTATCACCTGCTCCGCATATCATTTGTTCAACATTTTTATGTGCTTTAGTTTGCAAAAGCCGAAGTTAACTTCACCGCTAGTTAATTATAAATTATTTCATTTAAACTACAAATCAGAAAAAAATAACAACATGATTTTAAAATAGAAGTAACCAAAATCGGTGCAAATCCGTATGTAAACACCAATGTGAAAGCTGGTGTGCAACATGAGAACCGATCCTTTCACGTGTTTAGGAAGATGGCTAGTGCAGGGCAAGAACTGCAGACAGTCAGCCCTTACCTGCCTTCCTAAGGTAACCGCCTAAAATTCCCCATGAAGACATTCGTAACTGCACTTCCCAGCCATATTTTCAGAATGAATTCCAAACTAAAAATTCTTAGACATATAGACAGCAGTCAAAAAGTAACAGGGAGGCACGGATCCCCTAGAATCCTTCTAAACCCAGCTGTTCTAACTAAAAGGTCCTGTTCAAAACGAAGAACAATTATTGGACATCCTATAGATTTTAAATGTGATAAACCTGCCAGAATGCAAAACATGTAACTGAGACCTTGGATTATGATTAGTAATATTTTATTATTATTATTATTACTTTTCTTTTTTTGGTGCTGTGAAGAGTCCTCCGTCACCTGAGATCTCGGGTAACTTACCTTGGAACTTTTTGCTTCAGGAGCAAAAGATAAAGAGCACATCTTCAAGACCCTCCTACTCCAAAGCAATTCTAAAGCCTAGCACAAGAACCTGGCTCCAGAAGCACATTACACAAAGTATGGTGAGACACAGTAAGGCCAGAACAGCCAGCCTGGGCTTTCTTTAAAAGTCACTTCAGCTAGAGAGACCCATAGGACACTTCTTCACATGGTTCAACTTTCCCTGTAGGAACTGTAGCATTTACTAATGGACTATTCTACAACCCCAGACTCGGGAACATCCTAATTTATGACTTTCTGAAAGGCAGCTGATGTACACAGCTTGCTTCCTCAAAGACCAGGTGGTTCAGCTGAAAGAACGAGGAAGTCAAACGCTTTTCAAGCGTTCAGCACCAGATGAGAACAGCACAGCCACAGAGCAAGCTGCACGCTTGGGTCACCCAGAGGTTTTAGTGCTCTTCAGAACAACAGCCGATAACAGCAGCCTGTTCATTAGCTGTCTCAACATGAGAACATTACAGATTCTGGGGGCAGTGAAGCATTAACAGAAAGCTGGGGGAGGTAGGAGAGAGACAGACTGGCAGAAAGGACAGGTTTATTTTTAAATTCCTTCAGTGAAGCAGCCTGGTATAAATATTGGGCAGTAGATAATACACTGAATTTCACATTCTTGGGATTGTCTTATATAAGAGCAATCTGAAACTCCTTTTTTATTTTTTTCAAGGGAACCAGACCTGACTTACAAGAGACACTTACACTGGAAGTATGTAACACTGCATGGAACAATGAGAGTAAAAATTATTAAGCTAACATCAAAATAACATGCTGAGGACATGCCAGCAGTACCTCCAGAACTGCAACCAGGAATTAACAGGGAGGTAAGCCGTACAGTATGTCCAGTTACTGACAAGCTGAGAAAACAGCTGAATAGGTCTCTCATAAGCAAATACCGAGACTCCAACAGAACGACTCAGCTACAGGAAGTACGTAATGCACTTTAGAAACAAGACAGGTACCTATACGTGCTATTAAAGCAATGCAGCAAATAAAAGACACCCTTGACAAAAAAATAAATTAGGAGCTTTATTTAAAATGAAACAAAACTTCCAGAATTACAAAACCAACAAAGGGTACACACTTAAGACACAGTCAGCAACAGATTGAGTATCACACATCTCTCGACTAGTTAAGTATCACCTGATCTATAAATCTGAATCTGGCGGAATTTAACACTTCAAAACCAGGTTCACTTCGCCTCCTTGTCACACCGCGTCTACCACAGCTTTAGTTCTTCAAAGCCCACTGAACTGTCACAGAGTTATTAAGAACTGAACACCTAAAGAGGTCTTTCAGCTAGGTATTGCAAAATGCATTGAAAGCAATGTGACTTTAATGGCTATTTTACCTGTTTTACCGTGCTTCGTTGAAGGGTATTCATACAAACCTACCTATGTGCTGAAAAACCGAAATGACTGACATGTCACTAGACATCAACAGTTTCATTCAAATATTATAAATTACTCGAATATAGGTATATATTAAGAGAAATTATATATCTGATATATATTAAGAGAAAGTTCTGAAACTGCTGTAATATATTGCCAAGGTATAAATTTGTTTCTGCTCATCGATTTAAGGAAGCAGAATAAACGGTCACCGAGCAGAACACTGCGGTTAAAAATTAAGAAAGTATTTCTCTTATCCTGATTTTAGGCAACAAATGTTACATACCCATTAAATCCAGTGACAATTTTCAGGATTCGTTCTTTCATCTCTTCGAAGGGAATATACTCCACGTTTGGGTTGGGGGGCCCTCTTGGCTCAGGAGCTGAGGTTCTGAAATCATCCATTACTTTCTCCAGTTTGAAAATAAAATAACCTTTGAATTGAGACCACTGAACCCTGCACAAGACACAAGAAATAAGAGAGATACAAGTCAGCCCCAAAACCACAGAAAAACAGTGTAATTTTATGATTGTAAAAACAAAATTCAGGCTGGTACGGCAATCCTAAGATAAATGCGGCAACTAAGGAATTATTATTTTTCTTTCTGAATTTAAAGCACGATAACTATTTAAACAATTACAGTAAAACATTATTATACAAGTTAATTGCCATTAACAAGGTAACAGGATAAGCCAGTTCCTTCACAAACCATTACAATTCCAACCTAAAATTGCACAGGATGTGTGCACGTCACTTTACCGGAGAGCCTACACGCAGCCTCAAGTCCTCGCTCAGCTTACAGAGGAAAAAAAGAAAGTTTCACGTCTGGAAACCACACAGCATTGTCTGTCTTCTGTTACAAAGCCGTTCTGGTTTGGGCCTTTTGTCATTAGCTGCTGGGTATCCACGCACCTTCAAAGCATTTCACAGGACCTCTTGTTCTCAGAAAGGCAAACACATTTTGTATCACCATTAGCGCTCATAAATATTTGAGCAAAACAACTCTGAAATTCTGAAAAACACACCACAGCAGTAAGTAATCTAAGAATACCAATTACCTTCTGCCTTACAACTTCCAGATTCCCATTTATAGAATTCTGTACTTTGAACTTTTCAAGAAAACAGGTTTCCTAAACCGCATACAACGGGTGTCTGAGCCCTGCTGCACCGACCGGCCCACAGCAGCCCCAGAAGCGACTCTGGGCTTCCTAGCGCTGACGCACGTCTCAGCAGCGCGGGGAGCAACCTGCAAACAACTCATTTCCTTCAGTCACTACCAATTGCAGTCTGTCCGTGCCGACACAACGCAGGAGCTCTCGCAGCTACCGGATGACATTTATCCACGTGTGTGATCTGAAACCGCACGGGCACCGCCACATCTGCGTGAATCCAGCCAAGTCTCAGCAGCCTACTTTCACAGCAGTGCCCCGTTACCTCCACCCGAATTGTCTCCTCGCTCGTGAGATGAAAACGGGAAAATTTAGCTGATTTATCTAGAGATGGGAAGACAAAGCTTTGGTCTTTTGTTGGAAGCAGTAAATTGGCAAGAAAGGGGGAAGAAAATCCGGCGAGGAAAGGCAAACCTTCCTTCTCCTTCCAGGAAATCGTTAGGCACTTTGGTGCAGAGGGAACGCAGGACTTGGTGACTAACTATAAAACCAGAACGCAAAATAGAAGGAAATAAGGTCCCAAAAGGGAATGTCCTGGACAGATTACAAAGAACCGCTGGTTCTCATGGGATTATTGCTCCAGTTAGCATTATAGAGAAAAATACAGCATACAGTAACATTCCCAACGTACACTATTAGACACTGCTGCAAAGCTGAAATGAAAAAGCTCTCCAACTATGCAGTGCTCCCAAAACGAGCCCAAAGCTTTCACAACAAATCAGACATTTAATACCTAAGCACATCACAAAGCACAGGCAGAACAAGCCCGTCAATAACCTCATGCCAAGGAAGGATTACTTCCTGCGGAGCACCCCAGGAGTTTTACTTGCCTCATGAAAAGGGATCCCACTATTCTGCTAAGGCTTCTGATGAGCCTGTTAGATATTTTTTTCCGTTTCAGCTTAAGCCGTGCTTTATTTTTCTTTATTTCTTGCTGAATAGTAACACCTCCTTCCATAGACGATTAACCCATCAGCATCGTGTTGCTGAAATAACCCAGCACAAAACAGCAAGTATGTTTTAAATGTGAATCTACTGCCTGCAGGCAGCATCCACCACCGCCTCTTCCCAGTGCTGAAGCTCTGTGAAAACAAGGCAGACTTTTACCCCCTTACAGAAGTCTAGAAAAAACGTTATTTTTTTCTAAATTCCAGTATTTTTATTGGTATTTCTTCGCTTATATAGAAAGGCTAAGGACCCGCAGCTGCAATAGGCTGTGATTTGAATGCTGCAATCCTGACCTAAAAAGCATCTTTCGTCCTGTATTTCAGACCGAATAACTAAACGATAGATGACTGCCGACGAGGTGACAAGGCCCAGCTTACAGCCAGGAGCAGGAGGGTTAAGGACCAGCTCACCCTGCACTCACAGCGTGCCTACCCCTGACGTAGCAACCCCAAGTTTCCATCAACCAAGCGGGCTGTTGCTCGAAGCAGGGCGACCACAGCGGCAGAAGCTCAGGGCAGACTCGCAGCAGCCATGCACTCAGCTTCCTCAAACAGGGTTTTTTTCCAACGCTGCTGAATTCTGAGCTGCCACAGCTGCAGTGCTAGCAGCGGGAGAGTGAACTGGTTAAAATCCAGTGGCACAAAGCACAGCTGCCTCTGATCACAAGGCAAGAGCAATGCAACCGACTGCTTTACAGGCCTGAACTCCCCCTTGCCTCTGGAGCATCACCTCCTGAGCTGTGCTGCACCTTGGACATTCAGGGAACGCCAGGATGGTCCCACGAGCACTGCAACATGCTCCCACCAAAAACCTTGACGAACTTTCAGTCTGTGCAGCTGGTTTCCGATGAAGGGTTTTACCCCAGCACCAGTAACCACCAGTACCACCCACACCACAAATAACAGAGCTGCGGAGTCTTCAACGGCACAGAAAGAATCCAGTCCTGCAGGGCAGCACAGTGCAATCCTAGAAGGTAGGAAAATGGTTCCTGAGGGATGCAGTGCAGGTCGTTTGTTTCTTTTAGGTCCTGCTCTTTTATCCTTCTCCTAGGATAAGCAATGTCCAGAACTCAGCAAGCAGCAGCGCCTTTCCCCCCTTTCTTACCTCGTCCAGCCTAACATTGTGTCTGCCAGGCCGCTAGGAAGGGCTCAGCACTACTCGCTCTTCTTACAGGAGGAAGAACATGTTTTAATGGCAAGGGAGTTTGAACCCAGGTGTTGTTTTTTTTTTTTCTAATTGTTTATGAGAAATTATACTCCAACTATAGAACCTGAGAGTGCCTGGCTGTGCGTCTGAAGAAAGAGATTGTTAAAATAATTAACTTCCTCTTGACAAAAATAGCATCTCTGTACAGGCAGAAAGGTTTTCTTTCCTACTACCTATTTACTTCAGTGAAAGCGATCAAAAGTGAGTGTCAGAGGAGAAAAGTCAGCTTTCCTGTCTCACCAGTCCATGAAAGTGACAAGGAGAAGTTGGTGTCAGCTGCTCCTAACCTGCTGAAACTCCCCCGCAGCTCAGGTAGGGAGAAAAACTATCGGTTCATAAGAGATGGGTACAAGTCTGTTACCTAATACAACACTGTGAAGATTACAAATGGCTTATCCCAGTACTTTGCAAAGCAATCTATAGCTACACCTCTGGATATTTTCAGTTATCAGCACTCGCTGAAAGACCAGGCGCTCAGCCAGACAACGGTAATGAGAGAGGAAGGAGGAGGGAATATCGGTTTTCAGGGAAAAAAGGATCTATATCCCACATCTCACGGGCTCCCTCAGAATAACTCTGGCATCAGTGCACAAGATCTCCATCCCAGCCGCTTGGTTAAAATGGGAGACACTAAAAATGAGCCGAGTTTGCTAAAATGCCTTCTATAGTGAATGGCCAAGTGGAAGCGCAAAACTTCCACAGAGCTTTATGTACAACCTCGTTAAGCTTTATACACTGGAAAATAACTGGCAAACAATTTAAGCTCTGTCAAGAAAGCAAACTGAAGAAATTCCAAGGCAGAGTACTATTCAGGCATTCTTCTGAGCAGACTTGTTTATAAAAACTTGTTCTTCCCACTCAGCATTGTACAGAAACAGCCTTTGCTCAACGCACACCCAGGCTTCTAACCCATGTTTTTCCTGTCCGCTAACCTGTGATTTTGTGCTACCAACTTTGCTGAGAGCTTTCACAGCAACTCGCAAATCCAAAAACCCCCGCGAGCGCCCAGTGATCTGTGCAAACACCTTCAGGGGGAATACTTCCAAAAACGGGCTTATCCTCAGATGCTTTGGTACGGCGTATTCCCATTGTAGAGAAGGAACTTTTAAGTGATACGCACCTTATGTACATCTAAAGCATCCTTTGCTTATATCTGGGTCATCCTGTGAGGTTGTACCTGCACAAAGACAGCTCCCCTAGGCTAATGAGCCTGGAACTTCACAGCTACTCCACATCCCTGTAAACTGCCATTTCTGCTCAAAGCAAGAATCCTCCTGCTTCCCTCCCACCAGCTCCTGCGTCAGCCGAAAGGTTTTGCTCTGACATACAGAAAATTAGAGGGGAAAAAAGGAAGGTGATTTTATTAAACACAACACACAGCCAGGAAAGAAGTCACCAGAAGCAGGAGTGAGGGGCTGAAAGGAGCAATCCCAGCCTGCTTCCACAACTACGGCTTGTACAATACCCGTATCACAGCAGGGCCACGCACCTCAAACCATCCCAGGAGGGGTGCAAATGTTGCTATTATATATTCAAAAATTTTACATAATAATAACTTTTTAAAAAGTAATAGGTCACAGGTGAAAGCATAGAAATTAACCCAGTGCAACAGTTTAGTTTGTCCTTGTGAATCACTTAAATACACGACACTCCGTCCTAGGTCTGCTGGTAATGATGCTGCGAGGTATTACCAGATGTTTAACACCATCGTATCGTACCTCTACGGAGCCCCTGACCTTGCAGTTTACATTAGAAAGATAGCAGAGAAATGTGGATGGAAAAGACTTCTGTGTTTGAAGCTGCTCAGCTGCGTTGCACAGAAATTAAACAGGAAAGTAGGCAGCAACTGAGCCAACAGCCAACAATATGAAAAACAGAAGCAAGGTTTGAGAGTATTTACGTGTGACTCGAGAGGAAGCATGAGAAAAGGCTAAAAATGGGTGGGGGAAGAAAGGTCACATAGAGAAGACATGAAATGAGCACACAGAGGTGAAATGAAATGACAGGCAAAATAGGCACAAGAAATAAAGTGTTATTAAAAAATCCACCCCTCAGAACTCACAGAACTCTTATGTGAAGATACAAAATGTAAGCCTTATGAAGAAAGACACAAAGGAGCCTAAGCCGACCCTCCAGTTAGAGCAGCAGGACAATAACATACTTGTTCACTGCAAGTTGATGAGGCAGCAGATGTCCATCGCATGGAGAAGGAGAATTACAAAAAGCTGTAACTTTGCAGCACCAGAGCTTAAACAAGGGAGAACACAACCCCAAAGAGCATTTCTCTAATAAAAGCAAACTATTTCACACCTGGCCTCAAACTACGTGGCTATCTGCTGGAAGTCATCCGTTGCTACAGATCAACACAAGTTTGCCGAGCAACATCACCCAGCTTTAGAAATCCACCAAACCTCTTTGATAAACAGCACGAGGGACAGAGGTGACCTTAGACAGAAAGCAGCTCAAGTAATCCGATGCTGGGCCTTGATTTAAAAGAATTACTAGTGCAAAGTTCCCTGCAAGATAAGATTGCTTCTCTGCTAACACGATTTGTACAGAACTCATCCTTCCAAACATGCATAGCAAAAACAAAATTGCATTTTACACGGAAATAATCTAATCCTATCGCTCCCGCTCTCTGCGAACGGGGAAAGGGAAGCAGTCAAAATGCAAAAAGACTTCCCCCAATTCCCTCATCTGCTTACTTAAAATATTTGCACTGATCAAACTGAGACAGCAGCCTTCTCCCGAACTGCCCTGCGGGACAGAAGCACCCGTCAACAACTTGCACTATTAAGATGGGTTTTGGAGGGGAGAGAGCTCGCTGCTATTTGCTTCCTACCGCTGGACAAGTTTTCTCCTCGATTCTGCTGCCCGTTGGCATGTGCACTTCAGGAGACTCGAGATTTCAACAGAAAGAGCAGGAAGACAGAAACGTGGAGCAGAGTTGTTCAGGCGAGATTCGACAAATCCTGAAAAGCAGGTAACGAGTCAGTCTGAAAGGCAAGAAATGCAAATGGAGGGGCAGAAGTCTGGCAGCACGGAGGCTGACAAACACACGTGGACTGGCAGGGAACAGACCACGGCAAGGAGGGCTGCCCCTGCCTGTTTCAGGCACACGCAGCTCTCCCTGCTGCTTCCAGGAAATCCTGTCCGTGTCCAACACACGGTAGTCGTTTCTTCCTCATGTATTTAGTGCTGCACTGGAAAGCTTTGCTACAACACGGGGATCTAGGCAGTGCTACGTGCCTTGGATATTAACTGCAGATTGAAGAGCCTAAGAAAACCACAGCAAGTTACGTATCTCCCTTTCCTGCACCTCTCTTAAAGCACCAGATTTAACACACACTTTATCTAAGCTCGACAGCATTTTAAGTTACAAATTTCCGTAAGACCCACGGACTTCCGTAAGCCTAAAATTAACTAGAAGAGCAGGAGGAAGAACTCAGTGTGCCTGAAATAGGGCTACCCCCCGGAATGAAGGGACCGCAATTACTGCATAAACCTTGCTGGAATTGCTTCACAGATTATAGGTGTAATTAATAACAGCATTATATTGGAGGGACGTTAAGCTTCTGGAGACTTAACTATGTACTTAAAACATTAAGAGTCCCGCTGGGATGGCTGTCCTCAGATTTCACAGTGTTGAAGTTCATTATAAATTCACTTGGTTTAAATTTTAAGAGGATGCCATCTGTTTCGGAGAGGTGCTACATACCAGAAAGTGCTTAATATGAATAGGAAAACCAAGGCAGATCCACCACTGATTCTGTTAATGGAACAGGCCATAAAGAAACATCACAACCCCGTATTAGGCAAAAGCAAGGAGCGCTTCCCTCTCCACCCTTCTTCTATTATCGGCATGCTAAATATGGTACCTTTAGGATGCACTCAAACCCCTCTTATTCAGCTCAATGGATTTCAGCACGAAGCCCCCAACACACGGAACGAAACAACACCGGACAATCTCGGAGGACTTCTCTTAACTTCTAACAAGAGACCTATCTCTCATATTAGCTTCCCCCAATTATTGTTGATTTAGATTACATTCCCACAGAGATTTGCTAGTAGGAAACAGGTGTTTTTTGAAGTGAAATAACTTGCCAACTTCAATAATTTTCTTCTCTTTTATGCTTTGCTCCAGAGCTCACAGAAGATGAAGATAAGCCGCAGAACACAATAATCCTCCCGTGCTGTCAGAAGTAAAATTAAATTCTCATCCAAGACAAGTTAATTCCTTTCCTATTCCGGTCTGGGAAACTATCTGAAAAGCCAAAAGGCACAGAAAATGAAGTGCACCCAGCAATCACATACCCAGCTCAAATTCCCTGTGCCAGCAGCAACCTTCACGGTGTGCCCTCCCACAGCCTTGAGGACACGTGCATGCAAACTGAAACACCGTGAGCAGAAGGAGCAGGGCATATTATTTTTCAGTGTTCCTGAGCGATCGGTAGGTTTTAAACTGTAGGTGATAGGGCACCGTGAATTTACTGGAACATCGTGCTTTGTTGCACGCTTCTGTTAGGAAAACACGCTGGCAAACGCTCTTCCTGGGGGAGTGTCCAGGCAGCACCCTCACCTCCCAACTCACGTAAAATTAAAATGCTCTCACGTTATCTTCAGTAGGGTTTGACCCCATTTTACCTTTCATTTTAAAGACAAAAAAAAATGAACTCAAAAGAGGAAAAACTGCTATTTCCCACAAGCACAGAAGGTATTGTTCCGTTTCCATTCACTCATTGTTGACAGCCTAAATGAAGTCCTTGCTTTCCTTCTCGGTGAGCAGGACAAGCTCACTCCCGAACCACAGAAACGGGAATACATTCGAGGTGCATCTACCGTGGTGGTGAGTGCTCACCCCTCTGCTACTTGCAAATTACTACTGTGATTGCCAGGAACAACAAAGAGTAAAACTTAGCTATGGAAACAGACAGCTGACGAAGGCATTAAATACTATCTGTAATCATCAAGGGACTAATGCTGATCTCTCCTGATAAATATTCGGCTGACTCCAACAGCATACAGCTGTTGTGCAGAACAGAAAGACTCTGAACTGCCTCCGAACGTCTCAGGAAAGTGTATTTCGTAATATAGTTATCTAAAGACAAACAAAAAAAGATGATATTTTCATCACAGTTCCCTCTTTCACTTGAAAATTTCAGTGTTCTTTGGCTGACAGGAATAAACTGACACATTTACTAAAATATTCCACATCCCGGGCTTCTGCACTGTGTAAATTCTTGCCTTACTTTGATTTCTTCTTCATATAATTTCAGTTATGCACATACTCAAATAAAATTCGTTATAAATCTCAAGCTTTATTACAAGGGGAACAATTACCTCGGGTATCGATGTTCCTATAATGTACTCACCAACTACACAGTGCTGCAAGTCTTATGCACACAGATTTTTGGATGAGCATCAAAAACCAGCAAGATCCTGCCATCTAAGCAGCACTGAGTGTGTATTAACATATTTATGACTTAGTTATTTTTCTTTCAAGACTGTGACTCAGTTATTACTACAACAAACTACCCTAGGAATAGTTACTTCAAAAAGGCACAGTTTCAGCGACCACATTTTTGAACTTTCATTGTTATTCTTTAACCTTCAAGTACGGGACAATCACACCAGCCTTGGGATTGTGAACAGCAAGGCACTAGCACAGAAGTTTGCAGTTGGGGTGTACCCAGCTTCTCCCTCCCCCAGGGGCCAGCCCCAGGCAGCCCAAGAACCCAAGATATTCAACTGCTTTCCACAGGTAACCGCGGCTGCACGTGAGCAGCACTGGCCGAGCAGAGCGGCAGCAAGTCAGGTTTTGTCCATGTGTCAAAACAGCTCCTGAGAACCACTTACACAGCGCCCACACCTGCCTTTAACACCACTGGGCATTCCGTTTAAATTTAGACGACCATAATTATCTCGGTGCTAACAATTCTTTGCATTGTTCCTCGCTTTTACTCATTTCTATTTCGAAGAAAATTTCACTGAGGATTAATGTTCACTAGGGCAGGTTTCAGAAGCGAAGCTGTGCACTGTATCGAGATGCTGCAGGAATGCCATACTGTACTTCAGAGTGCATCCCATACAACAGACATTCTGCAAGAATAAAATCCATCAGGCAAAGGCACAATACGCTGACAGTAGTGTAGAGCTGTTGCAGGGAGTACAGGAACATAAAAGATTCAAAGTTCTCAATAAGCTTGTTTAGCAGAAGGCCAGGAGTCAAATTTAAGCACACTATTATGCAACAACCAACGTGTGCTTTAAAGTCTCCCTGAATGTGCACCTAAAATTACTCTCTCTATAGAAGCTGCCTCCTAAGTAAAATCATTCTGAGTAATGTAACTTTAATGTTTGGATAAGCACATACATAAATATACCACCCCTTCCATATACAAACTAAGTGTAACTTTTAAATGACCGGCATATAGAGATCCACAGGGTGCTGCTCACAAGAGCAGCAGACCCCACTGAGATAACGCTACCAAAATTGTCCTGCATTGAGCAGTAAAGCTCAGAAAACCGATAAAGGAAAAGGCGCCCTGCACAACTGCTCTTGGATCTGAACCCACTTTGCACTGTAGTGCAGGGCTTGTCAGGTCGTGCTTCACCCCACAAAAACGCAGACGTCACTCAGGCCTGGAAGCAGTGTATGTGAATTGTGCTTCTGGTGCTAATTCCTTCCTAAACCAGGAACAAAAGCCACCCAAACGACTTCTACGCCAGGCACTTCGGCTCCCACACACCAAGCCTAGGCTGAGACAGCGTACGCCATCTCCATCTGCCCTGGTGGACAGCCACGAGGTGTTTCAGCGCCACCATCGCAGTGCTGCTTTTCCACCTCTAAGCACAAAGCCTCGCCAGGTGCAGCCATCTTCCCAGGGTGCTGCTCTGCTGCTCCTGAAATCTCGTAGCTGGCTTCAGGCACCATTAGTTCTGAACCTGTGAGACCTGCCAGACACATCAGCTTTGTAGAAAAGCGGTACCAGGCTTGTTTAGGGACAAACCAGATAAACCACCACACCACCGAGCCGACCGGACTGCTCTGCACCCTCCCTCCTGCAGGCTCCAGCACCTTGCTCCCTCCAACGGGTGCCATCAAGAAGGAACCTTCCCAAAACCTGCAGAAGAACAAGGCTCATCAGTTACAGGACCAAACGAGAAATAATCATCCTTGCTTCTGTAAAACGTCATACAGAGCAGGACAATACCCAGTGGTCTGGGGAAGTGCTTACGTTACATAATTATGAGCAAAGCCACCACCAAACAGTCGACTCGAGGCCCACTGGGAAACAGAGATAAAACTGAGGCAGTGCAGATGTGATGAAATAGCACCAAGAGGTAAAGGTACGAACTGAGAGAGGAATGAGGAGTGCAGAACCGAGCTTGAGTAGAAGGACAACAGAAGAAAATTAAAGGTGATGGTCAAAAGCACATGAAACTAAAGCTAAGTGGTGCAGAGTAACGGCGGGGTGGCTTGCTGTGCAAAGCAGCAGGGAGCTGCCTGCACAAAGCCTGCTGCTAACACGACGATGGAGGCACCAAGGCAAATCTGCTTGCACGCAGTTGTATTTGCAGTGACACCAGCCCAGCCGCTGCAGAAAGTCAGCACCATTGGGATCCTGCCTTGCCTTTTTCCTTTCATTTTCATAGAGAGCCTAAATGATGCAAATCTGACACTGGGAGCCTGACCTTTACACCACAAACCCCGCTCCCAACAGCCAAGGAGTGGCAGCATTTAAAATAGAACAGCACAGCACGCCGTCCCCAAAGGTAAATCGGCAGGCTTTTCAACTGGGCTTCCAGTCCTCCGGGGGCACGAGTGGATTCCGAGGCAGAAGACGCAGCGTGAGCAGAGGGGGAGCTGGGGAATAATGGCAGGAAGCAACACGAGGAAGTTTACTCACACCTCTCTCGCTTCACTGGTGACCGTGGACATGGAAGAGGCCTGTGCTAACAAAGGCACACGGGCTCCTTTCAGAACGTACTAGCTTGTTTGTTATGGCAGGAAATTGGGAATTGTTTTACTTCATTTTTAAAAGCTCGTAAGGAATTACGTTCCCCCGCTAGTTTTCAAGATTTCTAGATAATGAAAATCAGAGCAAGATTTCCAAACTATTTAAAAAAAAATCTATCATTCACGTGTTAAGCAACGGAACTGAGTCAAATACAGCCCGACAACATTCTTCACAGAAAAATCAGACTGAAACTTGAGCATGTTAAATAAGCTAAAAGAATTACGGCTCTAAGCATTTACACGTTTGTAACAAATTACCACACAGAAGGTCAGAACACCTCCCTAAAACGCTAAATATGGGAGCAGGAATTTATTCCCGTGTGCGTTCACTGCCACCATCTCCACTCACACCTCTGGAGCAGACGAGCAACTATTTCACCGCTGTGACAAAATAAAAGCTGGAGGGATCCAAGGCGAAGAACTGCACTCAAAAGGAAGAGTCAGAAAATACACCCTGCCACGCATGGTACGTGAAACAGCACCAAAGGGCTGAGAACGCCTTCTGCTGTTATCTTGGAGGGAGCCGTGGTTACGTAACTTACCCTTATGTAAGTGAGCAACAGCAAATCACGGCCGAGCAAGCGGCCTGACTTTGTGACGGAACCACGCAGCGTGCCGGGGGAAGATCAGCCAACTCTGCTTCACGGGACCTCCGCAAACACAACGCTCTGCCTCCCGTGGCGGCTGGGTTGGTGGGCAGCCGGCCCCCAGAGCAGTGGTCGGTGTCTGAACCCGAAGTCCTGCCTCTAGAACGGAGTCAGCCCCTGCCACATCAGGGGTAGGTGCCAGCGAGCACTCGGGGTGCATCTGCAGGACAGGTGCTGCCAGGACAACCCCAGCTGGTTATGAGGAGAGCCACGAGCACCGGGACAAACAGCGAGTCAACAAACACAGGCTGTGGAACTGCCATCACTGGAGACCTTCCTGAGAAAACGTAACCTGAGCACCGTGATCTGACTTTGGAGTTTGCTCCCCCGGTCAGACTGGCTGCCCTCCAGGAGTCCTTTCCAACTTGGGTTACTCCGCGGTGACACTGAAGATGCTCCCATTTGCTCTGCAACCACACGTACTTCGCTTCACCCGAGACACTCTGCAGAACTGTAGTTACGTTCATCCTCCAGGGAACCAGTGAAGTGACAACTTTCTTCCTCAGCCTTAGAGGAGGTACAGACTAGTATTTCAGATCTTCTAGGAGAACACAGAGGAAAGAATTCGTCTACACGGAGCAACGTGCAGTCAGTGTGTTTGAACGGCTCTGAATTCTGCATCCAGAGCACGACCTGGTGTAATCACCTTACGCCCTGGCCAGGCCGAGTATTCTCTGCTTAAGCAGAGAACTGTGTTAATCACTTCTGCAAATACACTGTCCTTCTCCGTGTTTTGGTACCTTACTACTCATTTCTGCATTCCCTCACTGTCAGCAAGGACCTGGATCATACCCTGCATCACGGGAAGACGTTCAAACTGCGTTTGTGAGTTGCCTGCCCTAGGGCAGGAACAGGGGAAACTCGGAAAGAATTGACAAATTATGTTTTGATCTCATTTCTTTTCTACATTTTATTTTTAGCTTTAGAACCAAAGGAAAACTCCAGTCAGGAACAAATTGGATCTTCTTCATGGAGAACCAAAGTAAATGGCTTTTTGCTACTGAAGGGGCAGAGTGATTTTACATCCAAGATAACTGCCTAAAAGGTAAGAGAACATTTTAAAGACAAGACACCGCTAAGTGATTTTCATTTCTCTTTTTGTAATAATTCTTTATAAAAACTGTACTTCGCTTCTGTATTCTGCTTCTAGTACTGCAGCGTTTGGAATTTTTGTACCGCCTTTTAAAGCTGTTTATACCTTAGAAATAATAGACAAAAAGATAAAAGGTAATTTTTATGCAAAAAATAAAAGCACAAAAACATATCCTGCTTTTAAAGTCATCTTTCAGATACAGTGAAGTATTAAGAATAACAAATTTCGTCTCTTCCCTTCGTTCAGCCCTGCAAGTCATGCTGATCTTTCACGATCTATAGAAAGACACGTTCCAATGATCCTCCCCTGACTCTCCTTGGTCTCGCCAAGGAAAACCCACGTTAAAGTCTTAGTAAGGTCAAGTCAATTAAGGAACATATAACTCCTTAAAAAAATCCTAAAACTCAACACAGGATTAAAAAGGTTTGAGCCACACACTTCACATCTCACCTGAGGCTCAAGTCTTACCACATTAACTGTTAAGAAATGAAATTTTCATAGTCAAGCAATCACTACTGCGAAGCAGCCAAGCAATCCATTTTTTGCTTCTGTTGAGAGGTAACAAAGGAAGTTTGGACCAGCTTTTGTAAATGCTGCCCACAATCTCACAAACAATTAAGTGAATGGTTAACTACGCACAAGAAGATAGCCCTGGATTTCAAATGGATGAATCTAGCACAGGTGGCTGCATGATCGCACTGTCACTGCGAGGTACTGAGAAAACATCCAAGTTTACGCTGGGGACCAAATTTAGCAACGTTTTTATTCCAAGCCTTCAGTGTAAATAGAAAAGCCTTTACTACTGCCGATACTCCGGAGAGCCTTATCACGGTGGCATTGCTGGCTCGCACGGCTCTCACCCTTTGTCCCTCCCCTGCACCGCCTCGGCAGCTGCGGTGTTGACACCCCAGCCGACACGGGCACGACGAGCTGGGTCTGGGAACCGATCCCTGCTGAAAGCACGACTGCCAGGGGAAAGTTACAACTGCGAGCACTTTCCTGCTCTAGGTTACCACGCAGCTACATAAACAGTTGAACGAGCACAAGCGAAGCAGTGACACAAGGGCTGCGTTAGCCAAGACCGCTGCCAAGAGAAACAAGGGTAAAATTACAGCCTAACCTGAACCTGCATGTACCTGTTCTTAACTCCCGGAGATGAATAAGCACATTGAAACAAACAGGGGCAGGGAGGCACCCCACGGCCTTACGGGAGTGAGACGGTGCTTCCAGTCTGTCGAGCAAGTTCGGTATGCCATGATCGCGCTGCTGGGAGAACCTTCAAAATCACGTTCGTTTACTTTATTAGCATCCTTTCAGACTGAGTATATCAAGTTTTTTACAAGGTCTGCTGCAACTACGTCAGGAAGAGGTATGGGGGGTGAGAACGCTGCGTTTTATCCCAGGATGGAGACTGCAGAACACAACCAGCAGTTGGCAGGGCAAGCTAGAGCAGAGCGAACCTCCAGGAGCACTACGTAACGCCACCAGAAACAACAATAACTCAAAGCAAAAATACTTCACATTTCACTTGTCCTTGTTTGCCTTGGTCCTCACTTGCGCGGGTACTTTTTGTTTGCTACTCTAGGAACAGGCTGTGACTGAATAAGACCCATTGTTTTTCAGTATGTCTGCAAACTGTGCAATTATCCAGCTTAATCACCTTTTCTTTTTTCAAACCGAGCTCTGAACTTCAAAAAAACCCTAACTAATGTTACTACAAATCATGTTCTTAGCCTTCACCTTCGCAGACAACCCATTTCTTACTGTTTTGGATTTCTATTAAATAAAACTATTTTTGCACAACATGAAATAAAGGATATTGAGCTCATTTTGAACTGACACATTTACTAGGTCCATACTCAGGAACACTTACAACACTTCTACCACAGTGGTCAAGAGGTACTAGCTTAAAAAATACACCAGGCTCTTCTAAATGTGTATTACCCATCACCAGCCTTCACATGAATGTCCACCATGAGATTTTAATTTCCTCCCGATACTTTGACGCACAACACGTTATTGAAAACAGAAGCATATTATCTGAAGAAATAGAATTTAACAGGTAATGGGAAGCAAATCAAATGTACTGGAACAGCATTTCCATGTCTGTCTCCAGATTACATTGAATACTGCTGATGCTCACGTCTGACGCTTTTTAAAAACCATGTAATGTAACTGAAAGGTTTGAGAATGATGTAAAAATGGTACAGACCTAAAAAAAAAAAAAAAGGAAAAAAAATCCAAGGAAAACCCTGAAAACAGGGAAGGACAGAGCATACATGGAGTTCCTGATGACTCTCGTTGAGGCTGAAGCTACAATTTGTAATAATCAAACAATAATTTTAAGAAAATCTAGATTTTCCCAATGGAAATAAATCCAAGTTAATTCAGACCCCAAGTTTCACCCGGGGAGGAATTTTGTGAAGGCCACACTCCTTTACCCCCACTTTTTAAAACCGCTTTGGAATACGTGCTTTGGTGGCAGAAACAAGAAAAACCGCCTGAAAAATATTTCTGAAGAGGTCGAAATTTGTGCGTGTGCCACAGCCCCAGAGGAGGCAGCGGAGCTGGGAGCAGCCCCACAGCACCAGGCCCCGCGGCCGGGCCACGGCCTTGCTCCAAGAGCAAAGGGCACCTCAGGGCTCGGGGTTCGCTCAGTACCAGCGACGGAACAGGGCCAGCAAAAGAAAAGACCCTGTTATGGGTTGGAGGGGGTGCGGAAGCCCCAGCACAGGGCCCCGGCCCCAGGCCGCGGGGGCAGAGGCAGGCCGGGTGCCACAAAGTGAGCACACGCACGCCGCACCCGGCGGGGCCCGCCCGCTTCCTGCCAAATAGTGAGCCGCAGGAAGTGGGCCGGGGCGGCCCGGGGCGAGCACGGCGCTGGGGGGGGGGGGGGGGAAGGGGAAAGGGAAGGGGAAAGGGAAAAGGAGGGGAAGGGGCAAGCCCTGCTAAGGGTCACGGCAGGCTGGAAAGCAAGTGAGCACCAGCACTGAGCAGGGAGCGAGTTTTGCGCCTCCCCGGCAGAAAACAGCTCCTGGTCTGCCCTCCTGGCCGTTCCCCCCTTGGCCAAAGGGGCTCAGCACTGCACGTTCGTCACACGAAGCCGTGAAGAAGAGCTGAGCCATGCCTGGGGTCACGCAGACCCTGCTGTTGGCCGCTGGACGCAGCCGCTGTTACAGCAGACCCGACAACCAGCAGCTAACTGCCCACCTGAACCCCCCTGCCCATCACACAGAGAGCAACGACGGCTGTGCTGTGTGGGGCAGGAGCAGTAAAACCTGGCCATACCCCCAGCACGGCCTGCACTGAAGTCCCCTCTTTCGGATAAAGCCACCTACCCACACACAAAACTAACCCGTCCAAAGTTAGCATGAGCACCAAGGTGAGCTCGTTTAGCTCAAAAATCACACTGCGGACACAAAAAGGAGAATCCAGGTAGCCTCTCTCTCCCTTAACAGGCAGGAATCCTACAAGGTACAGCTGAGGATCACCAAAAAGTCACTTACATGGTCTCTCCAGTCTTAGCAACATGACAAAGAAACTGATCCAGTATTGGACACACTTCCTTCTTCCCTCTCTTCTCAAAGTCTGTTGGCATGAGGATGACACGAGAAGAACGGAGAAAGAAAACAGAAAAAGAGAAAAAAAAAAAAAAAAAAAAGTTAAAAAACACGATAATTGATTTAGCTACCGGCACAACTCCCAGCAACACATCCCCACGTTTCACACCGCCAGCAGCTCCACCAACTCCCCAAGCCCGTACGGCGCTCGGCATTCCCGTGAGGAGAAGCTGCGCGTATCCGAGCAGCAGAAGTTGGTCGGCAACTTCTCTGGAGCGGCCCCCGCGGAGAAGGAAGGGGCCCGGGTCTCCTCGGGGGGCTGCCGGCGAGGGGCTGGGGGTGCGGGAAGGGCTGCTCGGGGATAAGGGGAGCAGGGCACGGCCTCAAGCGGGGGCAGCCCCGGGCCTGCCGGGGGGAGCCGCAGGGGGCCCCCGGCCTCCCCCTGCTGCTGCTCGCCCCTCGCACAGCCCGGGGGGCTTCGTGGGGGGCTTCTCGGGGGGCTTCAGGGCAGGACCTCGGCTCCCCCTTCCCCACAGGCCCCCGTCTCCCCCCCTAGGAGCAGCCCCCGGCCCTCACCCCGGGGACGGGGAGAAGGGGCAGGGGCTCCCCCGGTCCCACCGAGGGCTCAACCCCCGCCCTGTCCCTCACCGTGAGGACCCCGCTCCCATCGCCCCAAACCCCGGCGGCACCTTTGAGAGCCTCCTGCAGCCTCTCGACATCCATGATCCGCGCTGGGCTTCTCCCCGGCCGCGCTCGGCGCCGCTGCCCTCCGGCGGCCCCGCCGCACCCCGCGCAGGAGCCGGGTCCCTCACACGGCCTTACACACGCTCGCACACCCGCACACACACACACACCCGCCCTTACACACCCGCACACACACACACACCACACACACACACACAGAACCCGGGCTCAGCAAGCCTCCAACATGGCGCCCGGGCCGTCCCCGTGCGCGGCCCCGCCAGCCCGCCCTCCTCCTCCTCCTCCTCCTCCTCCTCTTCCTCCTCCTCCTCCTGCCGCCGCCAGGCGGGGCCGCCGCGGCCCTGAGGGAGGGAACCGGCCCCTGCCCGGCCTCGCCTGACGCCGGTGCACTGCCGGGGGCTCCTCCTTCGTCCTCACCGAGGCCCCGGCCCCCCGGGAGGAGGGTGCCCAGCGGGAGGCCGGGGGCTGTGAGCGGTTGCCTCCAGCCCCAGGGCTGGGGGAAGGCCGGTGGGGAGGGGGCTTGTGCCTGGAGGGAAAGGGGAAAGCTCATTTTTGGGAAAAAAAAAAAAAAAAAGTTGTAAGGAAGGTTTTCTAGACGTATGGCAGCTGGGGTGGGTTGAGGTAAAATCCCGGTACAGAGCTGGGCTGGGTCTGGGGGCACAGAGGTTTCCTGCTCCAACCCCACAGCCTTATCCCAAAGGGATCCTAATGTCCGAAGGGCTCCTAAGGCCTGAAGGGGTCCCAACGTTGTCTCTAGGTCAAGGCCCGTGGCACCTTCTCCTTCCTCTCAGGTGCAGCACGACCACCACAAGGGCTAAAAAGACAGACCTGGCACTTGTGGCAAGCACAGCCCTGCTGCAAGCATCTTTCTGGGATGCCTCGTCTTGATTTCAGCATGCAGGACTGAGCACAGGTGTGGTATTAGTGGTCTCTGCTGGCAATTTCATCATAAAGAAACATACATTAAGATTATGCCTTCTGAAATCAAGAGCCTTTCAGGTCCATACCACTGTGAAAACAAACAGACTGTACAAAAAGTTTGGGGCTCTTGGCAAAGGCTTTGGTCAGGCAGAGGGGAGTTACTGCAATGCCCTGGGCCTCTGGCCCAAAGGAGGAGGGAAAAGCAGCCGCAGCCTCACAAGCCAGCCGCAGGGATGGGCCCTAGCGCTTGAGGCACCTCAAGGAGCATGGAGCTGCTGCCCGAGTGCTGTGCTGTCACAGGGAACATGGGAAAAGTCTCTTCTATTGACTCCAAAAATGGCTTCAGGCAGGTACAGATAGGTCAGATTTAGTATTGTGGGGCTTTCTCTGACCAACGTGACATAGCTCGATGCTTTCTAAAGCGCTGCTATCGAGTGCTTAGCGTTTTACAAAGGATTTGTCCATTTGGTGCCATGGATCGCTTGTCAGCCTCTAAAAAGGAAAATGGTTTTCCCCACTGGACATCAATTACATGAAAAGTCCCAACAATACTTAGGATTTGGCACTTTTACTTACTTTTATATCTGTTGTGTTGCCTATTCCCTAGCAGCCAGGCAGCATCATTAACTGTGTTAAGCAAATAAATGACCAGAGACAAAGGTATGCCTGAAACCCTAGGCCAGACAAACAACACACTGCATGAGGTGGCATTAAAACCATACTGAATGTAGCTGTCATTTTTCTTCTGACCACTTCGTTCATCATACAGATATGATGAAAGAATTAGTAATGGCAGAGTTACGGAGAAGGCAAATGAACATAGAGTTCTTTGTCCCTAAGTTAGTCAGCAAGGATACTGTTACCAGGTTTATTATTGGCTCTCTTGCCCTTGCAGCTCTCCTACTATGACTCCTTCTGCGTCATACCCTCGGTGGTATGCTCGCCTTCCTAGTGTTAGAAGTCTGTCAACGGAAACTGCATTAATCTGCTTTGATACTTTGACAATAATATCCTTCCTGTGGTGTTAACAACATTCTCCCCTAAAACATCACATTGGTACTCCACATGGTAGGCAAGTGAAGAATCTTCTCATCATGGAAAAAGCTGTGTTGAGAAAAGCTGACAGGACAGGGGAAGGTTTCAAAGCAGGTAGTGAATATTGGGCTGAAAACAGGTGCTAAGTGTACGCAGGTACACTGATGTTAGAAAAGGACAATGTAATTCAGATTACAAGTTACTCTATGCTCTTTTCCTGGAGGTCCCCTTTATTTTAAAAGAGGCGTTAAAGTCCAATTAAAGCAGCAAAAATAACAGCTTAGCTTTGCAACCTTAAGTACAACAAAAGAGTGGAGAACACACCTTTCCTAAAACACAGCTTCTCTTAAATAACTTCTGTCCCCCAGCTGACTGCATTTCCCCTCAGATACCACATCAGCTCACATCCACAGCACAGCTTCTCTGTAATAACTCTTGGAGTGGTGACGTGCTCTTGATTTTCAGTTTTTCCCAAGAAACTGCATTTCCCAGCCTGATTGCTCTTAAAGAATTCCACCAGCCAAAACAAGCCTAGAGAGGCATAAACATACATTTTGAAGACCAGAACACTTCTGCAACCTACTTAAAAACCATAGGAGACAAATTTGAGTGTCCTAAACTGGTAAAACACTGCATTTCTTCATTTCTTAAGTTGAAAAAACAAACAAAAAAACTTCACCTAAATTTTTGTTCTACATTCTGCACAGAAATATGGAACTAAGTAGTAATTTTGTAATAGAATAAAACACACTTGACCTTTTTACTAAGCACTTTAGAGCTACTTCTCTGCACACAAAGCAAAAAGCAGTAGTAGAACGTTTGATTCTAATGCTGCACGATGCGGTAGGTATGCTTGCAGCCCTCCAACTTTCGGTGCCACTGCTGTCAAGTTAGGAATTTCATTGGCACGGCGCCGTAACAGATGCTGCTCTGAGGATAGGTAAAGCCAACAGGGGCCACCACTCTCAGATCTTGCCTCTAAAAGCGAGATACAAGTTAATGTAATACTTTTGGCAGGATTTAATCAATAGGGAAAAACGCCTCTGGTTTCACTCCAATCCTTTTAACTTCTGTTTTGAAAAAATGTGGATTTGTATTATATGAAGTGTAGCACTTACACATCATATAATTTTATTTAATAGCAAAGGATATTAAATAAGATCTTGGGGAACGATATTGAAGGAAGATCTTCATTTTACAGTGCAACAGAATCCCAAGAGTTAAACCAGCTGTATGCTAACACTGACTCTTCGTTATCAAAGCACTCTCCTTCCACTTGCTCAGACTAGAAAGCAAATCTATTTTTACCAAGTAAAAATGACAACATTTTGTATTTTCACAGATACATGAGTGACACGTAAGGAACACTGAACAATGGCCTGCCATTTAGGCAGTAGCTCGATTCAATAAACTTAATTAAACGACTGCCGTTGGTGAGATCATGGCCACTTCCTTACTGTTAGCCAGACAAAACCAAAATTTTTGGAGGACTGACAAAATGTTATGGGCTGGTTACAAACATCTTTGGACTGAAAACGGTTTTAATTCAAATGACAAAACACGGACACTTGAGTAGATCAGGCCCTCTTCAGAATCATGACAAAAGTTGACTGTGTTCTGAAGATACCACTAGACTGTGGGAAGCAATGCTTAGAAAGATCAGGAAAAATAGTTTATGGAGAACTTTCAGTTACACAGTTGGATGCGCCTTTGGATCCTTGCATGCACTGGCACTGGAGAAAATGTCTAATTTCTTTCTTTTTTTTTTCAGTCCTCTTTTCCATACTGCTCCCTGATAAAGAACATGTACATGAATCTATAAAAACTGACCCTCTGCACTGAAAAAGTATTTCAGAGACAGCAATCTTTCATTTTTAAAAGTGTCATTCCCCAACATGTAGAAAATAAATAGTAAAGCCATATTCCCTGTCGTTTCTCCTCCTTCCTCTTACCACAGGAACAGTAAGAGAAAATGCTTTCTATTTTTCAGCCCTCTCCTCCCTCCCTCCTCCACTAGAATTAATAAAAGACCGTTTTTTCAAAAGTATGTACTTCCAACAGCTTTTTGTTTTCCATAGGAAAGACATTTTCATTGAAATAGATTTTTTTTTTAGAAGCAAAAAATAAAAACATTGAACCATGGCATCAAGAAGTCTTGGCAATTTAACCACACGCTTGCAAATTAAATGAAAACACCGTGGGTTTTTGTTTGTTTTGTGTTTCGGGGAAAGTGTTTAAAGATATACAAATAGTGTCTACCTCTTTCTTATAGGACAATCATCTCCTCTGGAGCAAGAACAAAATAAAAACTGTAATTATTTCTCTGGAAATGAGGCAGAGAGAGCTCACAAATGACTCTGCGTGTTTGGGTGGTGACAAAGATTATTTCAAACGCATTTTAGGATGAAGCTCACGTTAGGGGAGGCCTGCGTGTTTTGAAAGCCGCGTCCCCACAGCTAACTGACAAATATTTCAATTCACAGCAATTCCTATTTCCCCTCTGTTTTCAAAGGAGAAATATTTAAATATAATCCTAGAAGACAACGAAGCTTGTGTGTGGTTTCATCATTAATACATTGTGTGATCTCAACCAAATGAGTTAGGCAATCGTACCTGAGCTTCTTCATTAATGAGACAGAAATGTTAATTACTCTTTGAAAGGTATTTGGCACGCCTTGTAATAAAAGCATACACAGAGAGCTCCATTTCACTTCGTGTAAATTCCCAGCGCTGCTTGTGGAGTATTTACCGAGAACCAACAATGAAGAAACTCACGCTGGGAAAGGAGATGTGGTGCTTTCAAACTTAGAACAAAAGAATGATGAGAAATCATTTTCCAATCCAGATTTTTTTCTTTTTGCACTAAATTTATATAAAGCCTATTTTAGATTTCTTTTAAACTTCTGCAAAACATTTTTTTTTAATAATTTTTAAAGAGAGCAGGACCAGGTCCAATGTCTCAGCGATACGAATCCAGTTCTGCCTGGTGCAATTGGGCAAATCTCATTTTAAAAAAATCTTACACTTGAGAAGCTCAGATCAAGCTCTGATTTGGGAAGAATTATGTTCATACTCATCATTACTGAAGAAAGACAGATGTAACATACAAATTGTATAGCATAATCGTGTACTTCCATGTTCTCATCTTCCTAAAACACCAACAGAAATGAGAACAAACTGGAAAGCAAGTTACAGCAACGTAACCATGTCACACTTAGCAGACAAAATAAGAGACAGAAACCAATATTGCCAGTTCTGATGGATCTTGAAGAGACTAACGCTCACTCCCCAGAAAGAGCATTCCTGCATTTCCAGTTCTTTCCTTTGCATTGAGCCAGCTGAAAACTATTCCTTTTGCAAGGCTGGCTCTCAACATCCACAGCAGCTCTCGTGCAGCAGCGTGGCCAGCCCTCTACCACAGGGAAAGCAGCAGCGGCGCTCAGGGGAAGAAGAAGAAGAAAAAGAAGAAGAAGAAGAAGCAGCAGCAGCAGCAGGGAGGATTACTGCCCGCAGCAGCAGCAGGGGCTCAGGTACACCACTCCTCCTCACTGCCCTGGGAGGTCTTTACAACAGCCAAAACCTGATTCTTGAGCTTTAGGTCTCTAACACTCCTGGAAACTTCCACAGCATTATACACCATCAAAGCCCTGGGCACAGATCAATGGTTGTAGTGCTGAATGCAACGACGTAAGACGCACCATCTGCAGATACCTCTACTTTCAGTAATGAAGCTTAGATGAGGTATCTAGAGATTCCTGACCTAACCTGGCTTCAAGTAATTTCATTCACTGATGTGTGACAGCAATTTGTAAGGTATTTTAACTCAGCTTGAACCTAAATTGATTAGCACGCTTTGAAACAAATCTGTAGCAATTCAGTATCAAGCAAGTGCAATGCAGCAGAATATGAAGAGTGAGCGTAAGAAAATCAGAAGAATCCTGTTTCAAGACCCACTTAGATCTTCAGAACAAATATATATATCAATATACATCATAAGATTTACATGAGGAGGTTAGGGTTTTTATTAAGTTTATAGTTGCAGGAACACCAGCACTATACAACAAAATGACACTAAAAAGTTGTGTATTTATTATTGAATTTAAAGTACCTCATAGCCACTTCAAGACAAACCACATCCCTCCTCTGGGGAAATGGCTGAAGATAGTTTAATATATCAAGAAGGCCTGGGAACATCAAAGGATGAGAATAGCTCAACTGGGGTGCTTGAAATCTAGACAAGGCTGAAAACAAAAATTGTATCTGTGGGAGTTGGGTTTTATGTTGAAAGTACCAACAGCAAGATAAAAAAAAAAAGCTACATTTGGTAAATATTCTAGGCTTTAGCCAGGTTAGCCACTGGCCCCAAATCTAACTCGGATCAAGTCCCCCTGATTCTCTGGAACTGTGAGAGCTCACAGCAACTCAGGGCCAGTGTAGCACTCATTCCAAGCTGGCTTTCTCATACCTTCTTCCCAGGACATCCCTAGGACACAAAGCTGCTTTTACGCCACCCCACAAACTAACAGATCGCTGAGATTACCAGCAGACTTGTTTTTTCACCCGGAGCCGGAGGTGTGAGGAAGCTGGTATTCAAAACAACTTGCCCTTCAGAAGAGCCAAGCAGAACAGGAAGGAGATCTTTGAAAAGCGTGTGCACCGAGGAGGCACCAGCACAACCCGAACCAGTACAGCAGGTAACTGGAAGGATTCAGGAACAGCCTCCCTTTCATGGAAAGATTTCTGCAGGAGCTGGTCAATCAATGACCTTTTTTTTTTAAAAAAAAAAAAAAAAAGTGCATCATTTATGACCAAAATGTTTTAGTTCTAAGACAGTGGCACATTTCTGGACTATACTGTAAGCTTTACAAAATAACATAAGCAATTACGGGATATTTATAGAAATATAAAAGCAAAATGTTTTACCTCCAAACATTAACAAAGTGTTTTGTTAATCTTAAATGATGATTCTTGTTTTGTCTCAATTTTCATTTTCACTTCAAAGGAGGTGTTGACAGGTTGTTTTTTATTCCAGTCCAGAATGAAAGCAAAATTTCCAAACATTGCTGTGTCTTTTGAAGCACAAACAATTCCTTCTCTCACAGCAACTACCGTTCTTTAGGAGGCTGTAGTCCGCCTGGATCCCAGTACAAACAGGCATTTGCCACAAGATCCCAGCGTTGGAAGGCTTCCAGGCTCCCTGGGGACTCCCTGTAGCCATGCTGTGCCATCTAGATGGGTCCGTGGTGTCTATTTGCCAGGAAAATATTTGACTATATCCAACAGAAAGGTGCAAAACATTCTCTGAGAGTTAATTTCTTCATGGTTACAGGTACCTGGTCCTTAGGAGAGGAATCTCTTCTTGAAGTGGGAAGGAAACCACTTGAAATTAAATGATCAATGGTTTGTGTTAAAGCTGATAATATGTCAAGATTTATTGCAGTATGAAAGTCCCACAATTTTTTTTCCATTACTGGTACTTCATTCTCAGCTATAAATGTCACAGACATGCAGAGTTATCTCCACTAGGATCATACTTACAAGGATGAATATAAAATCTTATCTGAGCTCCACTTATACTCAGCGCTCCACGTGAACACGACGGGGATGTCTCCTGGTACAAGGTTATCCACGTGCGTACAGCAGCGAGAGCAGGGGAGGGGATTCGTCCAGCACCCAGGTCCCCCAGCTTTGGGAACTGAGCTCCAAGGCTGTGCTTCAGGGAGCTGAGTCTGTGCCCAACAGGGCAGCTGCAGCCAGCAAGGCTCATACTGATCCAACAGACCCAGCAGGACGGCAATGAGGAAATCACAGTTCAGGTCCCTTCCTCTGAATCACCAGCAAGGGCTAAATGCCCATCCCATTTGCTGTTGTGCCCCCTTACTTCTGCCTGCCCTGTATTTAGGAAACTCTGTGCACGTTCTCCCCGTAAGTTTCGATACTGACTGAATCCACGCTTCCTAGTCAAAAATCTTGGATGAGGCCAGCACTGCCCAGGCTGACTACGGGGCATGTCGTGAAACAGCACCCAGCTACACACTGCCCAGGCCAGAAGTGAAGAAACGCTGCACAGAGTGCTCCTGGTTTACAGCTGGCCTTACCTTTTCTCATGAATATCAATGGGAGTTTTAGTCTTGACTTCAAAGAGAGCGTGACTGAGCCCAACATAGCGTACAGTTGAGCAATTTGAGCAAACGAGAAAACAATTTCATCACCAGGCATTCGACTGGTTTGGCTGCAGAGCCAGCTCCCAGGCTCCTGTCACACACAGGTGTTGCAGCAAAACCACAAACACTGCAGCAGCGACCGCACAAGAGTGTCAAAAAACAAAACGACGACACAAAACAAGAAGGAAAGAAGGGAAGGCAAACGATGCTAAATGCCCAAATCCTCGAAGTGCTGCAGAAGGCAGTCACCTCAGTTTCCTCTGAGCCTAGGTTCCCAGCTCTGTCACCACAAAACAACTGGCGTGCAGCAGGACGCATTACCACTTCGATGAAAGTTAAACGTTTCTATTTGTCTCATCCAATGTAATACTCCTTCGCTACGGTAAAATTATATGGTAAAAGAGGAACGGTAAGCCAGTGTTCTCTGCTGGACGCAGGCAGACCCTATACACGCATGGAGATATTTCAACCCGTGTTGTATCTCCCTCTCCACTTTGCTCTCCATTACTTCATCAAAAGCCACGCAGCCACGTACCTTACCTTGCTGGTGGATTCGTGTGCTGTACTGCCAAAGCCATGCATTTTACATGCAGCACCAGGTGAGGAGACAACACCTCCTTTTACCTCGAACAAGAAAAAGAAAGGCTACAACACACCAAATAATGTCACAGCCGCATTGAAAGTGAAGTTAAGAACAGCCATCGCTGAGTTCTAGTGTCAACCATAGATAAAGTAAGGAACTCTTCAAAATGGTCATGGACAGAAACGCTACAACGGAAAGTTAACAGCTCTAGTACTGAGCTCCTTCCCAACGAGACCCAGTACACACGCACACCTAATATATAAATAAAAATACGGAGCTTGCTTAAAAGTTCATTTATTTGTACTGTAAGCCAGAGGATCTTAATCAACACAGAAATGCACTGCTAGGCCTCCTTGGGAGCTATAAACAATTGGTGCACTTGTCAAATAAAAATACACAAGAATCCGATGAGACAGAAAAGGTCCACGGCTCTGTACACATCACTCTTGCTGTGCGGGTATGCGCACACACACAGCAGTTTCCAGTTTCCTCTTGTAAGAAAAAAGAAATGATAACAAAGCTAGCGAAGCCTCCTTTGTAATATGCAGGCAAATAACCTAGAAAAGCTGTCACGTTTTATAAACGATGCAACCAAGTGCTTCCCACTCTGGCAGTTCTTTGCTCTGCAACGTGCATTGGTAACCTGACGCTTTCTTAAATGGCTTTGGGCTAGGAGGAGGTGCTCAGCAGCTCTCAATATAAAGCCCCTATGTGTCTACCTTCAGCAAGTTCAAGTATAACACAGCAAATTTAAAACCTGAATATTTGACGCTGATACAGCAAGGACTTGGTTACACACTCCACTTTACGCACTGCACGTGAGCCTCCTGACTCCAGGCAGCACGCAGATATCCACCGGTCGCTGGGCCCGGGCTTACCTTCATGTAACCAGGGCACGGCTCTGAGGGCTGCACCCTACTGCTCCTTCCTCCATGTGAAAGGTGATTCTTTGTTACCAACACACTCAGCGTGCTGGAGTGTCTGCTCCTTTACGGAAAACTATTTTGCTTTTCCCTTCCATGTTATGACACGCTGCTCAACGCGTTACATTAACAAAGGTGATCTGGTTACATTATACCGCTGGAAAGAGCTAAAGTATGAGAGGAAGCAGAAAAGAGGCTACGAGGTCTATGTAAGTATTTACATATCCCATTATTAAAATAAATGAAGGCTAATTTACATGAATTAGCCACAATATGAAATACGAAATGAATGAAAAATGCTTTCTAAATAAGATTAATACTAGAACCAACTACCGCTAAAACCAAAATACAATATGGTTTTGAACGCTGTAATAGAATATAAATTAATAATTCTAACAACAGCAGAACCAACGTTACATAATTGTTTTAATACACTTTGGAGAGTTCAGATTTCAGCTTTTCTTCCCCCCTCAGAAAAAGCCCGGCGGGGGGAGCTCCCCCATTCTTCCCGTACTGTACGAACAGACGTCTCCACGTTAAAGCACATCCTTCATACATTCTAATAGCTGTTGCGAACGTAACACAGTTCTAAAAATAACGTAGCACCTCCTGGAAACATAAAAAAGCAGTTTTAAAGTCTGATCATTTTGTATGTAATTATGCCTCTGTTTTGTGATTAATTCCACTCCTTCATTTTCACGCAGGGTTTTGCTGAATCGTGGCTTACACAATCACAGCCTCCGAAACTTCAGACACTTAGCATCGGCCTTGCAACTGTCTGGGCAACAAGACTTGTGCTCTGCAACTTTCTGTGGCTTGTAGATACCATGGAAATGAGGAATTCAGAGAGCTGAGCATGCGTCTCTTGTATCCTCAGTTGACCTACAGGCAGCTTTACCCTGATACTCAAAAATAAAGATCAAAAAGCAAGCTAAGATTTCTACAGGTTCTCGGTATTGCTAGCCTAAAAGGTTTCCTTGTGTTAGGCTTACATTAATTTAAACTTCTTAAAACAGCATGCTGAGTGTTCCTTTCGTTGCCTTCTGGTTTTGAAGTCTTAAAGGTCCGTTTGCATTATGTTTTCAAGCTTTGCTCTATCTAGAAATGTAGTGTTTTTTAAGTGGCAACTAGAACTTTAATTGAAACAGAAAATACTGAGGCGAGTTGTGTGAGAGCAACTCCTAAACTGAAGCTTCAATGCCTCTCTGGTTCCCGTTAGGAAATTCTGAGCTTTCCATCAGAGCAGATGCAGAAGGGCCTCTGTCCTTTACAAGTCAATTTACACTTCTGTGGCAAAGACTGGAAGATAATGTCTCTGAGTCACAAAACACGCACAAATTGTCGACTGGAATTTGCAGCACAGAAGCTCAAACAGCAGACGTGTCTGCGTGTCGCGCCCTGGCCTGCAGCGAAATTGCCAGGACCAAGCCTGCACCCCCCTGCTTTAACACCCCCTGTGCTCAGACGATGGGGTAGCGATGCTGTTTGCCACGCCGTGCCGTTCACACATCGCGCTCGGGGATGTGTCACAGCCACTTTCACACCCCGTGTGTTCGGAAAAAGTTTGTCAGCGCTTAATCCCGCGTGCAGCCTATCTGGCAGCCTGAGATGCCAGCAAGGTCTGTGTTTTCTCTCCTCTTGTGAGCTGCCACACAAGGAGAGGTATGTGCGTGCTACGAGTACCTTCTGCTGGAGGCTGGATTTTATGAAGCTGTGCATCTGTCCTGACTGGATAGGACAGCAACCTCCTGAAGTACGATTCTTCACAAATCCTACTTTTTAACTCCAGAAACACATCCTACCCCTCATCCACACACAACAGATATTTATCTCTCATAAATGTGTGTTGTTTATACAGGATCTGCAAACTGTATCCCTTTTCCTTTCGTTAGAGGAAAGTTTCGGGCATCTCACCTTCCTCACCCCTCTCCTACTTTGCCTGCGAGACACAACACAGTAATTTCAAGCAAGGGTGAATTTCTTTTGCTAAACAGACTTGGAAAGTAAGATCATTTTCTGCTGTTTTCTACACACACCCATCAGGGCTTACACTTAGAAAATGCCCTCTGGGAGCCAGCTCATGTATCACTGCTCCGTAGGAGTGTCCTTACTTTCTGTTCCCCAGGAACTCGTCCCTGTCACCTCTCGGCTACTTTAATAAGTTCTTGTCTGTGCATATCGTACGATGATCATTCTTTTGACATCTAAACTAAATGAAGTACTTGAAATACACATCAAAGCCTTCTTGTATCCCCTTTTCACCTTGAGGCTATCCATTATGACCCTAGCGCAAAGTCCTACCTCCAGGAAGGAAAGTGCCAGCCACCTTCCTGCGGCCCGGGCCCGTGGCGATGCTGGCTGTGACCTCTGCTTTCTGCATTCTCAGTCTCCCAACCTAGGTACAGAACAAAGGTTTCTGGAGCATACCGTTGTTACTGTGCAGTAAACAGCAATTAAAGTGGATTAATTAAAGGCGAAAACAGATCAATAATTCCTGATTTTGGACTCTTCGTTCACAATATTCTTGTACTGCATCTATTGCAGTGAGCGTTACCGAGTTAGGGAACGCATTCTTAAATCTATAGGAGTGGAGGGGAAGACCAGGTCTGTACCCCATACAAGAAAGGATTCTTTCTGTTGTGCATTACCTGCGCAGGCGCCACAGCTTCCACTGCATCCCCTTCCTGCTACTTGTATGATGTTTTGCTGTTTACGCTGTAATTATTTTCCATCTATTTCCCTCGTGAGAAGCCCTCATAAAACTACTGAATGGCAAAGGGTAAAATTGACAATCACTAGACAAAAAGTGCTGTAAAATAAAGTGGACTCTTCTATTCCCCTAATCTTTGTAAGGGAAATCTTAGGTCCTACGTGTGAAGAACAGCAAGTAATATACCTTCTGACAGAACTTCAATTTTAAGCAAATGCTTTCCCCATACTACAGTAAATTTTAACTCATCATATGACAAGAGTGACCTTTGCTGTAATTTAGCATTCTCATGACAGCCAAGAATATTTGCCTCATCATTTCAAGAGTTACATCCCATCCATACTAAATAGCTCAAACTGTCACTTCTTTGTTGAGCTTAAGTTCAGCAGAGACTTCTGCACAACTCAAAAAAAAAGTTACAGTGAATACAGCTGTTCTTAAACAAATAACCAAACTCATCAAACGAAAGTGAGAATCATCAACTCTCCGTGTGGCAACCAAGAGCAATGCAGGAAGACAACAGGATGCCTTAAAAAAAAAAAGACAGTTTGGGTGGATCTCTAGGATTTCTTCTGTTTTTGTAGTTTCAGAAAGTTATGAAGAAATTGGATATGGAAAAAATATATATATTATTTTTTCTGAGTAAAAGAGGTCGTATTCTTCATTTAAATGCTTCATGATGTCTGAGTGCAAGACTGAAAAGCTCCAAGTAAAAAACACAGCTACATTTAGTATCTGTGGTTGGCCCCCAGGTAGACAATGACACGATTTTCATACACCTTCTTCATCGTTTTCTCTATTTGCTTCAAAAATACTTGTGGAATTCTCCCACATAAAGTGTGCACTGTCTCCAGAAACTTCGACTGAAGAGGATAGTACAAAGACTGGAAGAGATTGTCTTCAAATGGAAACTAAAGAAAAGAGAAAGAGAATCGTTAGTTTTCAGTAGCTGTAAAACAGCTTTTTAGAAGTTGCTGTAAGAGCTCTTATAGGGTAGGTGATGACCTGCATCTCACTCTTCCAACGTGCCATTAAACTTCAAACATCTGAACGCCGGTCTGCTTTAGAGTGCTTGTTTTCAGAAAAGTTTGTCTGGGCATATTACCTGAAACAATCACCTTCCCAGAAACTGTATTTCCAGAATCCGTACTTAAAGGAGGTCGCTAACATCGGCACGCTGTTATGAAACATGTTTTAGAGCAGAGTTGTACACGTACAGGTGAGGCAGTTACTTGAAGAAGCTTATTTGGAAAGCAAGAACTGAAATCCTTTTGTATAGAACTAAAACAGGATGGAAACATCCTGTAGGAGCATGCTTTACACATTCCAACTGCTAACCAGCTTCTAAGCCCATAGATCAGCCCCAAGGCAGCCTGAAACAAAACCTCTGAACACTCAGACTGTGGATACCAGGTCGTCAAAAACAGTTGTTTGACTTCACGAGTCTGTTCATATTCTGCTGAGCGACTTTCAGGGAACTTCAGCACAAATCCAAGTGTCCACGCACACACACTTTACGTGTAACCACATGAGTTGGTGACAGTGAATCTATTATTTTCTCTATGGACTAGGCAGTCTACAGCTTAAACTTTTCCTAATCAAAGACAAAATACGGACCTGTGTCCGTACGTGAGCCACTGAAACACTCTTCTACCTTCCATGTGCCTAGAGGCTGCAGGTACTCAGGGAGCACAACCTTTGGGCATTCGCATTTATGGACCAGACGTGCCGTGCCAGCAGAAAGAACTCCATTCAAACACTACTTCTACCTCCAGTACCACAGAAAAGCGATTTATTGGATGTTTTGATTAGAAGCTTGTTGCAAGATGAAGGAAGCTTGTTCAAATCATCTTGGTAGAATAGGACAGGCCACAGCAACCTCATTATTTGTGACCAAAGGGTATACACGAATCACAACTGTGCTCAGCCTGATCTGCTGGAAGAGCAGTCTGAGTGACCTGCTTAAAGCTAAAATCAACGGGGAAGAAAAAGGACTGCCTCTATTGCAAGAGAAGACTTACATCACGTATCACTTCATAGAGTGCCTTGAACGTCGGCTGTTTGTCATCATGGTAGACACCTCTATTTCCATGCAAAATGGAGACACCTTCTTCTTCTGCACCTTTGCAGTTACTTCCATACATACAGTGGTCAGGTCGGTAGTTCCACTGACATGGAAACACGTAGAGACACTCTGCCAGCGACGGTCGGGGGGATTGGGAGGAAGAAAAGGAGGAGAGAAAAAGGAAAAAAAACAAAGACACATTAAATGAGTTACAACTTAAGCCACGTTTCTGTGGAAAAGCTGGGACTGACGATCAGAAAAAGTCAGTTACTTCTTTTACAAAGGTCCAAAGCAACCCCTAGGCACAGAAGCTTCCCTTCCTCAGAGGATGGCTACGCCTCTCTCAGCTCTGCTAGACTGAAGGGATCAGAAGAGAGGGGAGGGCAATGAAAAGGTTGGGTGCAAATATAAACCAAGAGTAAGTTTACAAGGTTAGAAATGACAGAATCAAACCTGGAGAGCATGAGCTGTGTGGCAGCATTCAGGCTCTTCTGCCACAGGAGGAAGTTTCCAGAGTTACAGGAACAACGGGGGAAGCACACGGAGCACTGATGGGTATGCAAAATCCTGAATCCTTCTGGAGATAGCAGGGGAAGCTTGCAAAGCACATCCAGTGTTTGCTGCTGAAGCTTCCATTGAGGCTATGGCAATTTGTTAAACTGAGACACAGCAGAGCATAAGAGGCACTGTATTTTATCCATAGTCTTCCTAAGAGTTGTCATCCCTTAATTCCAAAGGTCCAGACTATTTTAAAGATCAGCCTAATTTCTCAAAAGGGCTTCTAACCTCATTTCCCCTACTGACTTTTTTTAAGCTTTCTCCATACACCCACGGTATTTGTAACACGCTTAGCATGAATCACGCCACTGCCTGTGACCTTTTTGCTACAGAAATGGAGCAGGATGAATCATTCCACCACGCTGGCAGGTTGTGTCAGAAGCGCTGAAGAGTGAAGTTTCCACTCGGCCTTTCCTAGCTTCCCAAGAAACGTGCAGCAGGTCCTGTGTGATTCTTGAGGAAGTGAGAGAAAATGTTTTTGGAACATCTCTTCCCTAAAGGCGTCTCTAGCAGGAGATTGCTCAAGAGAGGGCAGATTGTAAGCGGTCTCCATTCAGTCTGACCTACCACACATCCAAAATCAATCCCTGGTGTTGCTGAAAGGACAAGGAGGGCTGCGATTCCCCAATCCAAACTCTGATCTGGTTAACGGGGACCTTCCAGGAAGGCTGAGCAGATGTTTGCCAGTAGAACCGCTCAGCAGGTCACTACAGGGAGAGGATGTCATCAGGTGCTTATCAGCTTCTGTACATGTCCCTTGAGTATTCTCCATCTTCTTCTCACCGTGATGCTTTCACACATCTTTTGCTGTCACAGCAGGGCTTGGCCTCCAGCTGCTCTATGAGCCTTCAGATCCATCAATCATCAGAACAGCCTTGGGAGAAAGGAAGAAGGGGGCATCTTTCCAGGCCCCAGGTAGCGCAGTTCTGTGCAGTTTTAAGCCAGTGCAGCACATCTATAAAAAGCCATCTGCGGCAGTCTCAGCTGGTTCCTTCCTAGGTCATTTTCAGCCATCCAGCAGTTTAAAACCTCAGGAAGGCCTAGCTTGCTGTTTAAGTTGTATCCACTTCTTTTGTTTTCTTTTCCTTGTGCAGTCTGATGTTACTTGATTTGTAAGAAGTTATTTACCAGTTCCAAGGAAAAGGCAGATTATGGTCTGAACAGTCTCAACATATGGGTTTGATAGAGAACACTCATCGTGCTTTTTTTTTTCCCTCTCCACGCTTAAATTAGCGACTTGAGTTTGACTTTACGACCAATCTGGCTTCATCTTTCTCCAGAAGATCCTTTTCCCATAATATTTATGTCTTTTTGGAAATTAATTTATAATTTCATTATGAAGATTTCTTCCACTTTATATTTCCCCAGGATTGAGGCTAATGCGTGGTGTACCACGGACGCTGATGCTTGACATCTGCCTGCAATAAACAGACGTTAAATTCCTGCTTTGCTTTTGCTCTCCCGTATTTTTGGCTGGATTTGAGTACATCCAATTACCTCCACTGTGACCCCTTAGAGTAAAAGAACAGAAGAAAGACAGAATAAAGAAAGGGGGACAGAATAAAGAAAGATAAATCCAAACTTGTGCTGTTTTCAAGCTCACTTGAGGGAATACGAGGTCACATAGGAAAACGGGGAAAAGCAAACCAGGATGGATGCTTAGCACATTCCGAAGTGTGAAGTAAGGTTCTCAGCTTCTTTGGAAAGCACCTACTATGCTGCAGTTTTGAAATCCTTGCTTTTCTCAGATGTTACCGTTTTTGGAAGAGCTTGAAGTCATTTATGTGTGATCTTCAAGGGAGCTGAACTTCCAGAAACTGCCTCAGCATTCGTGGAAGATAGACACACCCTTTTAAAATGAAGAAGCTTACAGCTGCCAGTTCCTTGGAAACGCACACTCACACGAGTCAGACTGAAAATCAAGAGGACAGTAAGGAGAAGCCAGAAATGTTGCAGATTGTTTATGGAGACATTGTGCAAGAGTGACAGACAGGAATCTGACATATGATTTTGCTGTGCTTACAAGTATAGACTGATTGGCCATGCTAACCCTCTGTTTGAGCCTTGCAGTCCCTCGGAAAGGTGGGGCCTTCTGTCTGACTTCTGAAACAACATCTTCAGAGACAGGAGGTCCTCTAGAGCTCTTCACAGCACCACAGCAAGCAGAATGTAGGAAGAGTAGAAAACACACAGCTAAACATAAATGACACCATTCCGGTGCTTGCTGAGGACGAGTCATTGAGGTGAGAGGCTAGCAGCACGTTCCTCAAAACGTGACCTCGAGTGAAGGAGGGCAGCAGGCTTTACAGGAGGTATTGCAATGGCTGTTTCTGTTTTCTGTTTATAGTAACAGTTATTTGCATAAGTGTCAGAACTCAGCTGGATTTCAGAAAAATAGACCATGATTTTGGAGAATGTTTGGCAACCTCATGCTCAGATAAACATCTGAAACAAAAATATTTTTCAGCTAGGCCCTGGTCCAGCGAAGCTCTTAAGCACATATGCAACTTAAACTTTATTTCTGCATTTGATCATGAAACTAATGTTATACTTATTTTCTCACAGTCTCCAGAAGACAAATTTACATATTCATTACAACCAAGCATGAGCCTCATTACCCGCACCACTTTCAGAAGTATTTTTATAGGTGGCAAATCCTACGTGTGCGTACACAGGATCTTCATGGCAGAGTACACCATGCTATCAAAAGTAACAAGCAGCTTTTTTTTTTTAATTTAGTAAAGTCAGTACATTTTCTTAGCACAGATAATCATGACTGCAAGAACCCTTCCTTACCTGGGTTAAAGTAAAAAATAATATTTAGTAGATCCTGGTCTCCCCACGTAATGTAATTTTTGTACTTTTGGTATAATGGATAGAGCATTTCCTCCCAAGTCAAACCGCTCGGAATCATGCTGTTCTGCAGGAAGAAAGAAGCAATGGGTTAATCCCGGGTACAGCCATGTGATGTGTGACTCAGAGCGTGGCACCCACATATTCCTAAGTCTGCTAAGCCATGTCAGATACCTAGAAATACGAAGAACTGCTACGAAACATTGACCCGGGATGGAAGAGCGGAGCTGCCTGTGCTGTGTTAATGTAACTGAACAGGAAAGCAAGGTCTGTCTCCTGGGTCTCGCTCTGATGTCAGCTCCTGCTATGGAGAATCTGCCTATTCTGAGCAACAGGAGGGAGAAAATGTGGAAAAATGTAAAAATGCAGGGACAAGGTGAAAATTGAGGTATAGAAGAAGTGAGGAAAACGCAAACTGACAATGATCTTCCCTTCCCAGGGATTCTGATATTAAAGGGAAGTTTGTTTATTTTCTTAATCAAGCTGTTCCTGTAATGGTATGAGTAACCCCTGGCCTTGACTGAAGAACAAGACCACTCAGGGGGTAAATAAAGTTTTCAAAGAGATTACAGAATACATGCTCAACAGAGCAAACAAAATTCAGGCCTTTCACGAAACTGGAAAGATGTCAGTTTAAAAAGGGAAAACATTCCCTTTTCATTTATATCGACTCACAGAATCACTTTATCTGCAGCAGGATACAAAGTTTTATTTACGGCAGATGCAAACACTTACAAAGGTATCTGGATATTTCCATCCAGCTTCTCAATTTTAAAACAACATAGTGACCACGCTGAAGGTCCTTGAATTTCTCCTTCTATGTACCTGCAAAGGCAGAGTGTGAACTCTTGCAGATGACGTTTTCTCTACTGTCAACAGACTGCTTCATCTGCAAGTTCTCAGTGCTCCAGCCCCATGAGGATATTTCACTCATCTTAGTGATCATTTTCACAATAATTGGGTTGAGTACCCACGTATGCATTCCATATTTTTTAGATTCTTTATAATATAAGCTTTATACAATTCTCTACTAATTTTAATTGTTAATATAACTCGGTTTCACTAAAAGATGTGAAAAATGCATAAATCACTACTTGCTGCAACAGCTGCATTTCTTCTCACCTTGAACTGAGCGTTGCGTATCCGTGTTAAATTCATTAGCATCACTCCGGAATTGACTCCAGTTGTCCCGTAATACGGGTGACGCGCAAATCGACTGTACCAGCCAATCTTTGGTATTTCGTGTTCTGGGGCCATAGCAGCTAGCTGTGTCGAGTTAAATTCTTTCAGGATGTGCCAGATGTCATCGATGGGCCTCAGGAAGAGAACATCGGTGTCCACATACAGGAGAGAATCCACATCCTTTAGAATAACCTTTGGGGTTTGTGAGGAGAGGAAGACAGGAACCAAACAGACAATAAAAAGGAAGATTATTGGCAAAAGGTCAATACTTTAAACCGATCATTTAAAAGAGCTGATTTATCAGCTAAATGCAATTACATACAGGAACAGCAGTTCTAACGTGTTTGTTTGTTTCAGCTGCAAAGCAAAAGAGCTACCAGACCACAAAAGCTGGCTTCTAACCTTCACACCCAACAACAATCCACTTACCTCTCAAAAATACCTGCAAGGCCTATTTAATATCAGTTCAGAAATGAAATGCAAAGAATATATATTTCCATAATTTTGTTAGCTCATTGAAAGAACTGTGCCATGCTTGTACAAAATAAACCCTACAAATACATTAACCAATTTCTGAAAACATGTACTTTTTGCAAACTGTATGACAAGGATTCTGAAAGGATCAGTATTGGAAATTACACACCATACAGTGTAATATACATCTGCTACTCTGTATGTATGTAAAAGCTGCTTTCAGAATCAGTCCCAAAACCTGATTTGGATCGTTACCATGCAGGCAGATTGGCTACCACAGACCTTGATGAAACATGTAACCTTCCACCACAGACAGCTCAAGTAAAAGAAAACTTTTCATCTCCATTTGGGATTACGTTTTTCCTATTGCAACCTTGTGTTCCACTTCCATTCAGTATTAGCACCTAAAAACGTTTTACGTTAAGAAGACTACTAATCACAGAAATGTATACACGTCCTCCTGAAGAACAAAAAAAATTGCCTGGTGAATAGAAATGTCCTCTTCAGACGTAGCAGGTCCCATTCTGCTCTCCGTTGTCAGACTCTACGCCAGGAATAAGCACAGTACAGTCAGTCAACTCACAGGGGTGTAAATTGTAAATTAGATCCAGGATATTTAATCTATTCTTGTTGACAATGTTCCCCCTTGTGGCTGTCCAAGTGCTTACATGCTCATTCATTAATTTTGGTAGGGCAAATTCTATAGTGCTTCAACAGCCTGAGGAAACTCCCTTGCTGTTTGCACCGGCTCGTTGTAATGCCGTTTGTCAGGTAGTAAATACCATGAGCTAAGGTTCACCATCAGGTCCAATTGAATTTTTGGTGCTCTTCTTCATTAATTGCTAAAACCGTCCAAGGATTCCTGAAGGGCTGGGATTTTCTTACTGTGGTCTCAGCCAAAAAGGGCACTTCTCTCCCTCTCTTTACATGAAAGGCAGATCCAAAGGGCTGTTGATTTACACCAGGCTGTGGAACGGAACCACCAGTCACCTGTCCAACCGCAAGGATACTACTGTCAAATTCTCCTATTTATGTAGATGACTTAACACTAGCAAAGAAATTCAATTTTACATGGATTGAAATGTATCATGATTAAAGATTACTTGGGAAAGACAGAGGGAACAACAGGATTTTGAACTAGTGAAAAAAATTCCTTTTAAGTATGCTCAGCAGGCATCCAGTAAGGTGCCAAATGTGCGAGTACAGATTTGAGCGAGATTTTTCACCTGACTGCACGCTTTGGGACTCCGACAGTTAGCCAAGTTTAACAAATTCCTGACATAACTGTATGTTCTTCCCACATTGCAGGACGAGCAGGAGAAGGCAAGTGTCTGTACATCTGCTTACAAGGAACTGCACGTAAACAAGCCCAACAGTCAGAGCGCTCTGCTGTACGGAAGGTTGCAGCAATGCACCATCAGGACTCCTTTTTCCACATAAAACAGCACGTGAAGGTACCGATAATGAATGGCACTAGCAGTCCAGTAACACACGACGGAGCTGAAGTCCAATACTATAAAAAATAAAAAATAAAACCCCCAAAAGATAGCTACTTGAAGAGTAAATCAACAGAAGATAGGTAGTTGAAAAGATGTAAAAGAACGTTTAGCTTAAGGATGTTCTGGACATTGCATGCTGATCTGTAGCACTAACTCACAGGGACCCACTATGCAAATTCATATAAAGATGAATATACTAAAAATAAGAAATCCTTCCAAATTTAGTGTGAGACAGGCGGTAACATTCAGATATGAAGAGCACGATAAGAAGCTATCTGCCTGATGGACCCACAGCACACTGCAGACCAAATCAGGATTTTTTTTTTTAATATATATCTAATTATTTAACATATATATATACATGGTGTCGTGGTGGGGAGACAAGTTTAGGCATTTCCTAGCAGAGGGTTAAGCGGGGAGTTTAATGGGTGCATATGGGAACTCCTCTCAAGCATAACTGACAGTGTCAGCACTGCCTCTGCCAGCAGAAAATATTCTTTCAGTAACTGCAAACACAGGCAGAAATTTAAGCCTGTGGAAAGCTTAAATGGACTGTAACAATTCTCCAAGATATAAATGGATTCAAGCAAGTATTCCAGTTCCTTGTCAAGCGGGTGCCTACAGGCATTTGACCCCGTGCCTTCCGCCTTGTCTTCCTCCGCTTAGATTCACACGCTTTTCTTTCCTGGTCTGTCAAAAGATTGCTGCCTCTCCGCGGTCTGAGGTGCTGCCCTGCAGGGACACCCAACAGGCTGAAAGAAAAGCTGCTCTCCTCCTCCTAAGCCCTTCACACTTTCCTCTTTCGCATGCGAAGTGTTAAGACTTATTTCAAACCTACACATGTCAGTCTGAATTGATCACATCCCTGTCTGGCTGTGCCTTGGGCAGAGGAATTTAATTTCGGGAATCATGTCAGTAGAGTTCCTTGCATAGCTCCCTGGATTTCAATGGAGCTACACTGGGAATAAAACCTCATTTAGATGAACCCTGGCATTCCCAACATCCCATAGGTTTCAGGCAGCTCTGTGCCCAAGTTAGTTTTCAAAAAACTATGTTGTGCTTTACACAGACCTTAAAACAGTATTTATCCTTTACTTATTCAAAAGCAAATGAGGGGACAGCACGCATTTCTGACTGTTGCTTTTCAACGCCCAAAGCAGGTGAGCAGCAGGAGGCAGGCAGCGCTAGGAGACCTTGCTCCAGCCGGCTCTGCCAGAGCGGAGCAGCACTGAGCCTGCTGGGGCTCACCAGGGGACACGCTGGAGTAGATGCACATCCGACCTGCAGCCTAAGCAGCACAGGATTGTGTCTGCTACTCTGAGTTTACGCTTGCTAGCACGAACCGTGTAGACATACCTGACAGACTGTGATTTTTGAGACGAATGGTCAGGAATATGGGCTGGCTGCCTTGTCTTCTTCCTCGCCCTGCTGGCACTTGCAGCTCAGAAGAACCGTGATTATTTTTTTTCTCATTTGCTGCTAGATAGTATTCTTAGGAAATCTGTCAAAAAGTTCTGCACAGAACTTGCTATATTTAGCCTGACACTTCACTTAAATACTCAATTAACTGCAATTTGATTTCACAACTTCTGTCTCTGTAGTTAGCGAGGTTGGCAAGTAATAACACACTCCTGTGTAAACACATATTGGCGCATGAGGAGCTGCGTTACCTACTGGTTTGCAACAGCTAGCGTGTCAATTTAGCAGAGCTCTATGCAAAATTAGGGACAAATCACAATTAAGCTTGCATCTCCATGCTAATGTAGCGGTACCATAAAGTTGAGTTATTAAACTTAATTGTAATTAGCAATTAACTCAAGTTACAACACAGAGAATTTTGTCTACATAAAGCCCTGGTCTCTGTTCCCAGCGCTGTCACTGAGCCACTGGGGAGGTTACTTCAGCATCCTCCAGAGGACACCTATAGAACAAGGATAACGTTAATCTACCCTAAAAGCTCTTAAGTAGATTCAGTGTTTTGAGAAAGGTTGTAAATGTTAGTTACTATTAGAATTAAAATCATCCCAAAATCCCTTCAGCATTTTATGATACTTCAGCCTGTTGTTTGGGTGGCTCCGAAGCAGCGATGCAGAGCCAGCTCTGTGGCACGCAGCATTCATGAGAACAGAACACAGTTTTTCACCCCGTTTTAACATCCATGTCAATGCTACCAAGCACTTTCAATGTAGCAATCGTGCTCTCAATGGGGAAAAAAAAAAACAAAACCCAGATATTTAGGATTATCCTCAGTGATCCTATGGTCCAGTCAGACTGTCACAGGGATGTTTTCTGCCAATCTTCCTAACATTGCACAATGGCTGCCAACCGCCCCCATGTCCGGGTACCCAGAATTTGATGGCACGAGGACAAAAATTCTACTTGATAATGAAGATTTTACCACCCTACCTTCCCGTGAACAGAGATATCAGGTAGTGACTGCTGAGAGACTGCTAGTTTATTTTTAAGGTTTCATCCTGTGCTAATGATGATCCACATCTTCCTTTTTCTGCCTCTGCAGATCCCATTGACGATTTTATTGAAATAGACTGCAGCAAAAGGTTTAGACTTGTGAGATGACATGGAGCCTCCGAGATTACACAGAGGCCACTTCCCCTGCCTCTACGTAGCAAACGTAAGATCAGATGTCACAGAAACTCTACGAAACGCAGGATGCCATATGATCTCCCTTAATATGTTAGTAACCCAAACAGATTCAACAAATTGAGAATGTGTTCTTCAACCTGTTACCCGGGGCAGAACGCTTCATTACTACAAGCTGTAGGATCGCATCCCACAGGCCCTAGCTTTATCAGCCAGTTAAACCACCAAAAGATTTTCACACAGTTTTCCTCTAACGCATTCCTCGCTCCCTCCTGTCCACTTTCACATGCCTGCTGTCACTGCTTTGGCAGGAGAGGCACTTGTGAATCAAAGGCTCGCATTCCACTCAGGCTTAGCATTATCAGGAAGGAGACAATTTGCACAACTGAGGGCTCAACAGCTGATCCACTCAACCACTGCTCTCCTGGGGTCCTCCCGAAATCCAGGCACATTTAGAAATGTAGAAAATGCTTAGGGCCGGGAAGGAGGGGAGGGGAAAAAAAGGATATTGACGTCCTGCTGATGTATTTAAAAAGTCAAAATACTCCATTACACAACAACCTCTGCTCCCACTGTGTGCAGACTGGACTTCTACAGCTCTGTCTCATCCAAAGGGGACATCAGAACCTAGTCACGGAGTAACAATAAACGTAACGGTGGCTGAAATTACCCAGAATAAGGTTCTGGCAGGTCGGGAACTTGAGAGCAGCAGGCCCAAGTGGTCACTTGCCACCTCTGCTCTTACTCCAACTTACCTTCCTCGCTATCTCCACATCAACGTAGTGTCAGCTGCAGCTGTTCTGGGACAACCCTGCCTACTGAGAGCCAGAAAGCTGGTGCTGGCCACACACAATATCTTGCAACTTCCCCGAGAGAAACAAACATTTACAGTTCAGGCTGCCTCATAATTTCCCCAAGAAAACACGCAACAGGCTAACCATTCCCTGCAAGAAGTCGCTGGAGACACCAAACTTCACACATGAGAGTGACAAAAAAGGAACCCAGAAAGCACTGCCCAGCCTGAAGGACTTGTCATCGATACGTAACCCTTTTCCTGTCATCAGACAGCTGATGACAAATGTAAGCGAGGCCATTTCTGCGACAAAAGTGACAAAAAATACTCCAGTCACGGGAAGAGCAGAGAATTGTGTTTTCCTAGTGAAAACATCCCCATGCGAGTAAATCCTTACAACCGACCTGGAGAGAACAAGCTCACACCTGGGGGATTATTTTCCAGGTGATGTAAATATTTGTTCAGGAGCAGAGGATCCCTGCTGAAGCTGGAGTTACTTTCAGCCCATCTGGCCTTTGCGCATTTGAAAATCTACCCCTAAATGGCAGATAAACAGAACTGCTGACAGCACATATTTTCTCACATATGTATTCATAGGCTAACGTATCTGGACGTGCAGCTGTCTGCTGATTGTTTCCATCTGAGAAAGTAGAGATTTCTTTGTCCCCCCATTTCTCATTAGACAGCAATGAAGAAATCCGGACCCCGTGAGCAGCATTTCACTTCACGGGAGTCACTGCAGCCAACAGCAGTGCAGAAGATGATTTGTTGTTTGTTCTCGATTCCACAGAAATTGCTTTATGCAAAGCTTCTTTTAATTTTGCATATTTCTGCATATGCAAAATTGTTATCAACACCTGATTTCTCTCCAGCAGCCTTACGTAGTTTCCAAGTTTACGACTCTAAGAGCACACTGGAATTCTTACCTTAAGGGCAAATCTTCCAGCCTTGGAAAAAGAGTACAAGAAAAGGGATTCCTGAAAGCATCGGTCCGAGGACCAACATATGGAAAGGGAGATGGGGGATAAAGAGGACACGATGACTGCGCGCGGAAAAGAATGTTATTTATGGAAAGCACGCAGCATCTGCCCTGAAAGGGCTCTCGCGCTGAGTCTTAAGTGGAAGTTCCACTGAGAGACGAGTGGAACTGCAGACAAATAAGAAACACATTTTTTGCTAGCAGAAAAAAAGCAAGGCTGGATTTCTGGTTTGTTGTTTTTAAGTGGCAATAGTGCAGATTAAAATATCTTTAAGCAGATGTTTCAGCCTGAAAATCATCTTAATATTATATCAGCCAAGCTTCCCTTCTGCGGAATTAACCTTGTCTTGAAGCAAGCTACTCAGAGAGCCAGGTGCCTTACCGGAAGAAAAAGGCGCTGGGCAGCACATGGTTTGAATAACTTTTTCCATTCCTGAGCATTTCCTACTGAGAAGGTTATTGGATAAATGCTGTATTCAAACTTCTTTGTGTATGAGGAGGGCCATTCCTGTAACTAGAAGACATGAAGGGAGGAATTATACATGTTACATTGCTTTTCTTTTTTAATATGCGTATGTAAGGAATTCAGAAACCGCTTACGGTAACGAAGTACTTAGTGGCTACTTGTTGATGCCAGTGTAATTTTGCTCCAGGATTTGGAGCATGTAAGTGGCTCGTGTATTTATTTACCAAATGACATAAAAAAAAACTCACCTTCTTCTCGAATTCGGGCTTAAGGGAATCCTCAGAAAAGATGTGAAAACAGAGCCTCCTGTTGCTGAAGAGAACTGCTGATTTCAGCATGATTAGCGTCTCTTCCAGCCGGTCCCCACACGCCACGACTGCCAGATGCATGCATTGTAAAGATGAGGGCTCTTTTGAATGTTTTTGCTCTCCAGGCTTCCTGAAAATTCGTAACAGACATATAAAAAAATTACTGAGGTAAACAAGAAGATAATTTTGCATCAAGAGATGAGGTTTTTTTCTTCCTCTCCATGATGTAGGGGATCAGAAAGGTTTTTTTCTGATTAGACACCCAAAGAACATGCAAGTGGGAGGCCAGATTTTGTTAATCAAGACAAATCAGGGATCTTAGAATTACAACAAAAAGAAATACGCTCTTCCCAGAAATTTATCTGGGTTTTCCTACGTTTCTGGACTGGCATAAATCACCGCACAAAACTAATCATCACACACAGAACTAATTCAGTGGCACCCCAAAGCAGACAACGGCTTGCTAAGTGCAAAGGACAGATTTTCTTTGCAGCTTCGAGGTTACAAAGCCAGAACGAGCTTACTTCTACCCAGCCAACCTTCAGAGTGCAGGTTACAGAGCTAGATCCAGGAATTTCATTCCAGGACCGTAACTTTTGGCTAGATTGGCAGGGGACAGCCAATCATCAAACGGATAAATAAATAAATAAATCGCCCATCCGTATGCAAATTATTTTAACAGTTAATTAATCTGGCTTTTAAAAATGCACGCCTTAATCCTGGCCCGAAGGCACTGGCGTAGTTTCAAAGGACCGCTCTCCATTTCGCTGGCTGGAATCCCTGAGATTTTAGTAAAATACAGATTTTTGAAAAACAAACACGTTTATTTGTCCCAGATGAATCAGACCACATTCCGCAAGCAGCGTAAGGCCAGTCGAAGGGTATTTTCGCTTAACACCCATCCATGGGGACGTTAGAGAAATTTCAGCCAGACTGGAGGAGAATCTGCGTGTAAAAGGCACGCTCAGGATACTTGCTACTGGGAAAAACCAGAGTCCTTTTAGGGACCTGAAGGCATGTTGAAAATGGGGCCTGTTGGTTGTGTCCTCCCCCCCCGCAGTCAGTACGGAGGTGAAATCACATCCTCCAGGAATGCTGCTACTGTATTGTATTCCCATTCCAACACAGACTGCATTATGCTCCGTTAGATGGATTCATGGTGACAAAGGAACTCAATCGCAAGCATCGGAATCGAGTAAAGTTCACGAGGCTGATCGCAGATCACCGCCAGCCCCTGACAGACCGCCGAGCACAGGACATCGGCCCCTGCCTGCTCTCTGCACACAGTTACATACGTACTGTTCATCAGTGATGTTAATACTATAAACAGAAGTACTAAATAAAGAGAAAAATTACAGTTAATAAAGCTGTCATTATGCTTTCCCACACATGAAAGTGCCGCTCAGTGCAGCAGCAGCGCTCTGTACCACGGGGTAATCCGCTTCTGTGCTGAGGAATACCAGGCTGGCTAGACAAAGCAACGTGTTTCATTAATGGTTTAAAGTCCTGGGCTTTAGTCTTAATTAAACCCCAATTTCATCGGCGTATAAATAATAGAACACTACATCTATGTGAAGTGGTATTTACTTACCAACCTATTAGCGTAAAAACCGCTGAATTATTAAAGTGAATAATTAGCTGCTCACACAGATCCCGCTTCCCCCCACCCTACCCCCGTCTCTTTAATGTTTCCTCTTAATTGAGTCTCTAAATCAAGCCATATGCAGGATGAGAACTGCTCTGATACAGCTTGTGGCAATGGAAGTCACTGGGAGAGGGACTAAAGCTTTTTCTGTGACATTTCCAAACCCTACACCGAAGCACGATGACTTTTTGCCAATGTTAGGCCCGGCAAACTCGTCGTTCTGCAGCTGTTTTGTGTTTTGTGTTGAGAAACCCAGGACATGCAGACGGGTGCTTCCAACAGACTCAGCAGAAGAAACCCCGGGATGAAAGCAAACAGCCCCAAAAGCCCTGGGGAGGCGTGGAGAAACAGGAGACATCCCGACTGCCAACACAGACACCGTCCTGGCTCCGGAGCGGAGCAGAAACTTGGGGCTTGCAGTAATTTTCAGTCACGAGGAGCTGGGCTGAAAGCATTCAGGAACTTGCAATGGTCTAAGCAGGAATAAAAAGCCTGAGAAAAGGAGCAGGAGGTAGTGTTCGAGCTACCTCAGTAGTAGTCTGGGACACCGAGGGCAGCAGTTAGCGAAGAAAGCAGCGATGAGGGGCAGAGGGAGGTTGGAAGATGACAAACAGCACAAGATGTTGTCTTTTTGTAAGTACATTAGGAAACCAAGAGGGCTGTGAGAACAAAGGTGAGCTGGAAAGGGAGGTAAGAGTAACACAGCAGGAGGCATTAACAGGAATTTTAGCTTAGCCCTTACACAATTACTATTACCCAGAAGCCTGAAAAGAAGCAGGAGTAACGGCAAAGTCAGACCCCAAGGAGGGCAGACAAGCGGAGTACAGCAAACATCACAACCCTCCTTCCCTCGTCTGCTCACACATACACACGTGTACAGGGCAACGAGGATGGGACAGGGAAGAAAGCACCCGGCTGAAAGGCCAGGCAGAACCCGCAGGGTGCAGCCAACGTCCTCGCACCAGAACAGCTCCGCTCTGACCGACAGCATCCAGGACGCTTCTGCTCCAAACAAAGAGATGGGCACGCCGGCTGCTCTGGATCGCCTCTTGGGTATAACAGGGCTTCCTGTATGACAACGCACAGTACAGGTGACCAAAGACACTGTTGGACTCACGGCTTAACGACAAGGCCTTCTCTGAGATGACAGTTCACGAGGCCCACTCCTGATTCAGTGCTGTCCATCCCTCTCAGCACAAACGCTCGCCGTGCAGTTACCGGTGGAGTTTTCTGAACCTGCCTGCTCAGATGCTCCTGGGCCTTACAACAACAGGGACAGACCAAAGATGCACGCTTTGTTTCAAAGGATGCAGCACGTCAAATGTCAAAGCTTTGGGTGAGTCGTTAATTCCTCGTGCTTTAGGTGTTCTGCCTGTAAAAGTAGGAACGGCTGATACAGTAGGAATGGTTGCCTACCTCTAGAGAATTCCGTACATATTAAAAAAAAGCACACAGATCCACAGAGAACCACAATTATTATTAGCAAATTCTTCCTGACATTCATACAGGCTTTCATGCCTTTATAGTCCAACCCACTGGTTACAGGTACAGTCTAGGATTGGACTTGATGGCCCAAATTAAACGTTTAAAATGCATCTAACACAATGCAGTGACCTGGCCCTTAACATTTAATGTTTGACCAGAACAAATAAGGAAATTACACACACCAGCTCTTTGCTACCTTGCTCCCCATCTTCTCGTTTCAGCACAGAAACGTAGTTTGTTGATGTATTAGCCATCTAACTGACATAACATTACGTCAAACCCTCTGCTCTGTTCCCCGTTTTACCCATCTGTTCAGAGAAAATAGCTTCCTGCTTTCCCTTTCCTTCTGTTCCCCGTTATTATATGACTTTAAAATTAAGACCTGCTGCCTAAGATTAAGCACTGCAGAAAGCCTAACAAAACACTAGCAGAAGAGATCCCTGAGAAACAGCTGAAGCCAGGCTGGGTAGGATGTAGCACGATAAAATACTTGCAGCAAAGGTCTCCCGACAGTACAGACCAGCTCCTACCCAGATGCCCGATGGCATTTCATTTACTGCATACATTTTTTCCCGACAGGCATGCTTGTTGACATCACAGAAGCAGCCTGAGTGCTCCAGCACAATAGCGTACATTTCTAGGCCTTAAAGTTTGGATTACATGCAATTTTCTTATTAGTCACAGCCAAAGTGTCTCAAACGTAATTAACCCAAAACCTGTCTAAATCAATCCAGATCCATTCAAAATAACGCATTCCCATCTCATTACGGAGCCTCCTGATCTATTCAAACCTTCACATTTATTCCGGGGAGAAAGATAATGCATGCAGCTTCTTACAAAACGCAATACAGTTGTTAGCTTTTCAAACCTTCTTCTTATTATGATCTCATTTACTCCCGCAGCATAAACAAGGTTAGATTTAGGCAATGTATCAAAACGTGATTCACCGTACGGGCTCTCCCTTCCTGCGCCTCTACACTGAGCCAATGCCCCAGCAGTGGCTCTGGTATAGGAAACGCTCTCTCACACTTTAAAATATAAATCAGAAAGGCTCCAAATGTCTCAAAGTAAAGTTCTCCCACTTTAATGCAGTTGCACAAAACTGACCGTAGTCGTTGCCAACCAAAAAACTGTTGAAACCTCTTCCTACAACCCGGACAAAGGGGGGAAAAGACTCCAAAGCAGCACGGATGTTTGTATCTTCTTCTTTCATCAAGGGTGCTCTTTGTTAGAGAAGAGTGAGGTTTTGGGGCCACCACCGCGGTATTACGGGCCATCAACCTCAAGCCAAACTCGCATGTGTGCACACAGGCTGCAAAGAGAGAAAAAGCGTCTTGACTGGCTGCCACGTAAGAGAATGTTTTGCTTTGGGAAAGTTACTTCCAGGGAAGCAGACATCCTGGCAGAGGCTTACTTCCCAAGCCTTGCCGCGCTGGTTTAATACAAAGTGTGGTCACATCTGCCCTTCAAATGTAAAATAACCCTCTTGCTTTTTGATGCTCTGCACACATCGGCCTGGCACGTATTTGTACTTACGCACAGGAAGAAAATCTTCCTGAAGGGCCAGGACTTCTCACTTCCGAGAGGAAGGATCAGTAAACCCCATCAAAACCAAGCTAATTTTCCAAGCTAACCAGAAACTCCGATGTAATGCTCATCTCCATTGCCAAAATCACATAATGACCGAGGCAGCACACGTACCCCTATTTCCTGCTCCTTGCCAGGTCCCAGCCAGCTGGGACTACGCGGCTCACAAGAGCTCTTACCTTGGATTGCTACTTGCATCAGAAGAAACGTGAACTCCTTCAAATCTGAAAACAAACGCCTTCTGTTGTTCTCATGGCACTACAGAAAGCAGCATTAGAGACTCGGAGTTAAACTACAATTGTGAACCTGCAAAACTACCTTGCCTGCAGCATGACTGGTTCTTACAAACCAAACGCACATCCTAGGCGAGGCATTGAGTATTTCTCAATTCAGACCAAAACCTGCACTCTTCCAGCTAAGCTACACTGATCAACTCAGCAAAACTGAATTAAAACAACTTTTTACATTTACACAGACAACTTCACTGAGGTTACGTGACTTACACAGTCTGCATATGAACACAGACACCACGGTCAGACCACAAGATCTTACATAGTCATAATCGGGCTTTTTGTCCTGCAGGAATTGGCTAGATCACACAGTCTTAAAATAATTGTGTAACTCTCCCTTGGCTTGTAAGGAGTAACTAAAATAATCACTGTTTATAGGCTAGGAATGAATTGGCAGTAACAGCCGCGATTCAGCGTATCAGTTGGATGTGCTTTTCTGTAAGGAGCTGCAGAAGCAAAGCCCACTGAATGAACGGGAATACTCACTCCCAAAGTCAATAACCAGTTCAATTACTGTCAGTTTTCCTTGTTTCCAATTCAAGCCCCCTGGAAACAGCCTCCACACTGCTTTCAGCGTATTTCGGATCAGACTTTTTTACTATATGCCGATCCTCCCACCTGATACCTTCATCGTGCCAGTGAAGATGTGATCTGTACTAGCATGGCACCTGTTAGCTGCTTCCTTTCCAAGGCAGGCACCTCCTCGACTTGGACCACGCTATGGAACTCCCCCTAAATTATTTTTGTATGGATCCCCTCAACAACTACATTTCATTTTGGTAGCACCTAACACAATTTTTCAGCAAGGATCATATCCGGGCCTTAGAACTGTGCTTCTCAGCGATGCAAACTCTTGCTGGTGTCAGTGGTGCAGCATCGTGTGATGCCAACAAATGCAAGAGAAAAAGGAAAAAAAACAAAGTTGAAGAGAAGTTTAGATACATTGCTCCTCTCTTTTGCTGTTGTTGTTCTGTGTTGCAGAACGACCAAAAAAAAGTTTGTAACTTTCGTCAAAAGTACTTGCAAAGTCATCAATAAATAATAGAAAAGTCAGATAACGTCAACTCTTGGAACATGAAGATGCTCGCTGAAAAGCTCATTGAAATGGAGCAGTTGTTTACATGCTAACAGTTTCATACTTTCCAGGCTCCTTCCCTCAGTGTTCCTCTCGATTTCCATGATAATCGCAGAGATATGCCTTAAAGAAAAATGACTTCAGGAGGTACAGTTGCTAGTGGAAATAATCCTGCTTTAATACACGCATTTGAATTCTGTCCATGACGCATTCTCAGCCACAGTAAACATCTCCTGCATTCAGCAGGGCAACAATGCTTGTAAGAACCCAACTGCTTCAGTAAGTTAAGGAATAAGAGCTCAAAAAAACAGGAACAGTTTTCATTCAGAACATCTCTGTGAAATCACGAATCAAAGGCACAAAGACATACCAAGTTAATTAGATATATGAGGTCACACTGACCATAATAAAGTTGGAATGCGACGGGGAACACAGCCCTCCACCCACTGAAAGCACACACTGCCTCTATCTTTTCCTGAGGTAATTTTTTTAAAATATTCACATTTTTATTTTTTAAGCATTCCTTCTTTGAGGTACTAGAAGAGGGAATGCAAGACAGCACGATTTCAATCTCTTATGATAAAGTAATTTACGTGTGAAGAGCGGTTAAAACAAGACCTGGACAGCTTCAAACTGTCGGCGAGCTGTTGGCTCGCCTGCTCAGGACACGGCAGCACCACGAGGCAGTTACCAGCCACCTCGCACTTTCCTGTGGCACCAAGAACCCCTCCCCAGCCACAATCCTGAAGTGACAGCACCTCACCAGCCGACGAGGCCCTCACCGCACCCCAACCCCGTGTGAAACCCTCCCCTCCGGGGCACCCCGCTGCTTCGCACCCCAGCGGCGGTCCCGAGCCCCCCCCCGTACCCCATTCGCGTCAGGGGTTTGCTCGGGGAGGGGGCACCTCCGGGGCTTTACCTGGCGCCGGCTCCCCCGGCCCCGCTCCTCCGCGGCGGGCTCCGGCCGAGGCGCGGCTGGCGGCGGGCGGCGGGGCGGGCAGAGGGCGGCGGGCGGGGGGCGGCGTGGCGGCCGGCCAGCAGGTAGAGGAGCAGCAGCAGGCCGGCCAGCCCCAGCAGCGCCGCCGCCACCTTGCAGGACAGCCTCATGGCCGGGGAGGGTGGCGACGGGCTAAGGGCCACGGCTCGCCCCCGCCGCCGCCGCCGCCATCGCCCCGAGCGGCCCCGAGCGGGGACGTGGCCGCCGAGCCCCGGCCGGCAGCGGGGAGGAGCCGGGCCCCACGGCACGGAGCGGCCGGGAGGGGCCCGGGGCGGGACCGGCACGGCGGAGGCGGCTCGGGGTGGTCCCGCTGCCTCCGACGGGGGGAGGAAGGCGGCCCCCGGTTAGCGCCCGGCCCCGCTGCTGAGGGAGGAAGGCGGCCCTCCCGTCAGCGCCTGCCGAAGGGCTCGCGGGGGTGAAATAAAGTTAGTGAGGGAACTCACGGCTGTACAACAGCGGGGGTGAGCGGGATCTGGCTTCGGGGACTTGTGCTGGAGGCACTGAGCGGTTACTGGGCTGTGCGGCATCGGCAGGGAGCGCAGCACGGCCAGGCTCACTGAAGCACCAAGGCTGGGAAAGGCCTCCGGCATCATCGGGTCCAAACGCCTCCTACCGCCAGTATCACCCACCAAGCCATGTCCCCGAGCACCACGTCCAACCTTTCCTTAAACACATCGGGCAACCCCTTCCAGAAATAAGCTTCAGAAGTAACCTCACAGAAGTAAGTCCTGCTTAGGCTTGTAAGCTAATTTATCTCCATTAAATGTGTGGTATGACAGAAACACAAGGACTCTTGCTGCCCCATGGAGCTGGAGCATAAGCTATGCAAAGAACAGAGGCACAAACATCGGAATAGGGAGCAGGGGCTGTAGCTTCACCCATCCCTCATGGTCTTAGTGCTTGAACTCAGCTGGACAGTGTTTCATTTCAGCTCCAGGGAACGAGCAGTACAACAACCGTGAGCTAACGAGCTGCACTCGAGGAGCCACAGGGCTCGTGCCAAACACAGCTCTCCTGCTGCCTCACCCCTCTGGGGATGTGCTCTCCATCAGGCTATTTAGTCTGCTAGTTTTAAAATAAAACATCAGTGCTGCTGCTGTAACATGAAGACCACCACAGTGGCTGCAGTGCTACCGGAGGGAAAGCACGCCATTGCAGACAGGTAACTGCACGCTGTGAGGCCAAAGCCTCTTGAACTTGCGGGTCAGGACCTTACCAAGGCAAGGATCAGTGCACAGTAAATGATGCACCTCACACAAAAGGGTGAACCTTCCTGCTCCACAGCCCTGCTCTGTAAAGTCATATTTACTTTGAGGCTAGGTCTCCCAAGAGCTGGGCCTTCATTACTAAAATGCATTTAGTTGCTGGCGAAGCCACGCAGCTTGGCCATTTTGTACCGATGTCACGACGAGTCTTCACCAGTGGTATCCCCAAAAATACTTAGCCTTACTATCAATGGAGATGTGAAGAAAATGTACTGTTTCAGAATTTCACCCAACTTTGATTCTAAGCAGATGTCAAAATATAAATTACTTCATACAAGGAGAAAATAGCAATACTAAATGAGAAGCTACAGAAAAACCACAATGCATAACCATATGCTCTCTTCTGAGAATGTATGTACCACAACAAAACCCTACCAAACTTCCTTCTTAATCAAAATTATTAATAGTAATCCCATGGAATCCTTGACTGGTACAATGTGTGATTTTATACTATTTATCAATAAAATTTATTTTATATATAGGAGATGTGCCAGCAATGTCTGCATAAAAATACCAGGATAAACATCATGAAATCTGCAAAACATTCTAAGGGATTTTTAGAGATTTTTCCCCTTGTTTGTGTGATACGCTACAGTGTACACTTACCTGCCTATTTGCACCATCTTCTTTCAAACTTTCAGTTGTGAAGATATCAGTTCTTCTGGGCTACCAACATGCACGCTCAAACAAAATCAGTTCCATTACCGGCCTGCAGAAGAATTCCATGGCACAGTCTCCAGTCAGCACTGCTAAATCCACTGTGCTCTCCAAAGTGTTCAACTTTGGTGGCAAAGCAATGGCCTGGTCATGACGTGTAGTCTTCTTACATGATGGTGGCTATAGAGATAATCAATCAGATGGCTTAGGTTTGGAAAAAAAATAAACAAACAAACAAAACACAGTGAAAGCATGCTTTAAGTAAAACTTCACATACTTTAGGCTTCATTTGAACAAGTTTATTAACACCAAATGTGTTATGCATATTTTATATTGCAGCCACAGCACCATGACATCATATGTATTGAGAGGCAAATCATTCAAAGGCCTGTGCTACACCGTAAGATTTATTATGTAGGTCTGTAAGGAACTAATTTAAAGTACAGTTATATTTTGAGAAAAATTAAATATGGAGCCTTAATAGTCAGTTTAACTTGTGGTTGATGTGCCAGTTTCCTTACTGAAATTAGCATATAAATTTTCTTTTACAGGCGAAGTATTACCAGTCAAAAAAGGCTAGGAGTTATTAGAGTCTGAAAAAAATAATTCTGAGGCAGTCTTGGAAAGAGTCAGTTAGACCAGAATGAACTCTGATGAAACTTCTTATCTTCCACAGACTTGTCTTATTTGAATTTGAACTTATCTAGAGAGAATGGTGTCTAGTGGTTCATAATTTAGCTTCCTGTCCAACACACTTACCCTAGATTGTACTGGCAAGGTCCAAAAGTTATTAAGTGCTGAAGTTCTCTGGAAATGCATCAGAAGTTTCTGTGGCCTTGGTCTAAGTCAGATCAGCATCTGAAATTACATGCCATCAACTTCTTAATACAAAAAATGCATTCTATATACAACGCATCTTCAATTTCTTTATATGAAAAATGGGACATGGGAATATTGAGGCTGAATATTAAAACTGTCTGTCCGTTTTAGATCATTGGGGAGAACGATCTATTTTGAAGCAAGTATTTGCTTTTCGTGCATGTCAACAAAACACTGCACAGTATTTAAACTGCTGTTTCAGTTCTGTATGAGTGAAAATGTGTTCTCATGAAGAGATGCCAGATCCTTTGGATTTCCAGCAAGAAAATCAATCTTTATCAGCATGGAAGAATGTTTGTCTATTTTGTTTTTGAAGCTTTGTCAGCAGAGGTTGTATCCCTTCAGGGCAAACATTTGAATGCATTTCACAGAGGACAGGGAGAAGAGAATTATGTGGAACCAGAATACCATACATAGTCAAATGACAGAAAAATCAGATTAATTTTACATTAAATTCTATATTTAAATAGTTGGCTTTTAAACAGACTTTTCTGCTTTTATCAATTTCCTTGAGCTTCTTGTATTTTGTCCCGAATGCTGTTTCCTTGCTGTCATCAGGCTCTCCCTCTATTCACACGGACAATCTGGTTCACATCTGCCTGCTCTCCTGTGAGACACTTACGGAACTGGGCATCCTGTTCCAGCAGTACTTGTGGGACCGATCTGTGTTTTCCTGCTCCCCTGCACTGCTCTGCATTTCAGCTCTTGAAATCACTTTATCCTTGCTACCCTTACTACCATAATTCGGATTACATTAGGCCCAAACCTTCCATTCCTACTCCCTTCTCAGCTTCCCTCTCTCCAGAGGTGTTTCTTCTCACCACATGCTGTACTTAATACATACAAGCAGTTAGATGTTGAGCTGTGGCACTGAATTTACTTTCAGCAGCCTGTTGTATTTAAGGATCAGTATCTGGCCGTGTCTGACTGCAACACTTTCAGCTATCCCTGCGTTTATCAGAAGAAAGCGCTGGGATGATGCGGGCAGCCTTCCCCTCACAGCACCCCATCCCCTGAGAAGGATTTTGCCGGATATATACGGCTCGTGGTGACGGCAGTTGAGGCTTAGGGCCTTAACAACATCAAATACTGCTTTCACTTGTTGAGATCGTTTACACAACCCCACACCAGGACGCCAGGGGCACCAAACCACCACAGTCATAGCGCGGCTTCTCTACGGAGAAGCGGGGGGGAGCCCGCGCCATGCTGTGAGGGGACCACCGGGCCCAGGGCCGGTAAAGGAGCCCTCGCATCCCTTCCAGCGCCCTCCTCCGAGGGCGGGCAGCGGGTCGGAGGCGGCCTGGGCAGGGCAGCCCTGTGAGGGACGGGCTTGGGGGACCTATGCGGGCCGCTTCTGTGCGAGGCCGTCCCCGAAGGCGGAGCTGCCGCCCGCTCGCCCGCCCGCCGCCCAGGCTCGCACATGCGCTGCCTCCACAGCTCGCCACGGGCGGCCTCGGGCGCGGTGAGTGGCGGCTGCACGGCCTCGTCGTGCCTCGTCCCGTCCCTCCGGCGGTGCCCCGGGTACGGTCACCGGGCCCTGCCCTCGGGCTGCAGCCGGCCCCCGGCCGAGTCTGCGCCTCCTGAAGCGGCTGCGGGAGCCGGGCGGGTGCCGTGCGGCGCCCCGCGGGAGAGGTGCGATAGGCAGCTATTCACGTGCGCAGCAGGGCCGGTTTGCGTTTAATTTTAAAGAAAAGGCCGGGAAACTTGGTTTTTCGGGAAAACACGGCGTTAAGTTGGAGCAGGCGCTGCTGGGGATGGGGTAGTGTGGGGGGCCGGGGTTTGGGGTTGTGGGGGGGCTTCATGGGGCAGCCACACTTCCAGGTGGTGCTCCGCGGTTTTTAATTTTTTTTTTAGGTAATTTTTTTCAAAAGTTTTATATATATATGTTTTTAAAGTAGAACTGTATCCTAAGTTAAACCTAAAAAAAACGTCCTGCATAAGGAAGCTTTCAAAGAGTGAAACAGATTATATATATCAGATGGATGGTACTTTGTAAATTCCTTCCCTCGTTCAAAATATTTACTCGCCCGTGTACAAACACATATGTGATGCTGTTAGATGATGATTTAAACCTTAAAAACTCAGTGAAGGAGATTCCAGATAGGGGTAATTTAATCCAGTGCAATTTGTTGTACTCAGGTGCTCTCTGGCTGGATCTTAAGGCAGAGCTGACATTGAGCTGCTTCCTCAGGACTGCTGAAACTGCTCACAAAATTGCAAACTGATCAAAATAGTAAGTGTGCTTGCTTGGGACCTGAGGAAATCCCAAGGGTGTCAACTGCTTGTGTTGCTGGGACAGCTCTCGTGGGATGAGCCCACTGGGCAGGAGCACCTCTGACTTGCTCTGCACGTACAGTCCCCGTGGCATCTGTGTTAAATGTGACACGAAGGGCAGTATGCTCAGGGTGTACGCTCAGCTCATCTGTGTGGGGTGTACTGAGTCTGTTGCTTGTGTTCTGGCTCACCTGTGCATGCCACTGTAAAGGACAGCTGTAGTTACTATAAAATACTGCTGTCTTTCAATGTTTTTAATCATGGTTTATAGTCAGTTTGCTGTGAAATAGTAAACAACGGTTACAAAAAATTGTCAGGTTTTAGGACTGAACTTGGTGTCCTTTTTCTGATGAACATAGTAAGTACTTTTGTGTGCTCCAAATATTTGTGTTCTTTTAAGGTAAGTTTTCATTATGATGCAGCAAGTTAGTACCTTCATACTGTTGATAGGAACACATTTTTTGTTGCTCTTTTCATGAGTGTTTTCTTCTTGAGTATGTAGAAGATGTGACAGGCTGAAATGTTTTTCATACAAAATTTTAAAGAGATTCTATTTACAGTTGTAAAATGGAAACAACATGCTAACCTTTTCTTGTTTCTCTTTTGATAGAGCTGTATAGTCAGTGGTTGCTTTGCCCGCAGTATTCATCATGATAACTCCAGCTTTTGAGCTGAGCCAGGATCCGGATTTTCTTACAATAATCATTGAAGTACCTTATGCGAGAGCTTCAGAGTTCGACTTGTATTTTGAAGGGGAAGATTTTAAATTTTATTCTAAGCCTTACTTTCTCAGGTAAGTAGCGGAAGCATTAAAAAAAACCAACGACTTTGGGCTTCATCAGATATATAAAAGTCAGTAAAAAATTAACTTCATGTGGGGTATTTCAGATCATTCATCTACAGCTCTGACATTCTTGACTTCAGGCAGCCCATTTTTTTGCAAGGAATTATTTTTATGGAGCCATCCTCTTTCTTTCCAGACATTAAGTCACCTTAAAAGGAACTTAAATAACTGCTTTTCTGAGTTTATCGTACCATAGAGTTTTAATTGTAAAATGACAACACAGTTCTTTGGATGCATGTAAGTGATGTAGAGCCAGATATATTTGATGAATGTATTTTGGTGCCCAATAACATACAGAGAAAAGTCACATACGTGAGTACAGGTGGTAGGAAGTGATGTTCCAGTCTACAGCTTGCAAGTTCCCTACTGTGCTGCAGAAAAGGAGCAAGAGGCAATCTCATTATGGAATTACTAAGGGAACCTTTGGCATGTTGCTGATGAGAATTATTAACCCTTCTTAATTTCTGTTTCCTGTGTTCTTGGGTAAGCTTCCCCAATACATGTTGGCAGACCACAAGGGGTCTTAGCAGATTGGTAGAATGCAGTGAATTGGTTACCTCGTGTCACGTCACTGTTGGATTAGCTTAGAATTTTTAAATTATAGAATCTTCCAAATACTGCACATAATGCCAAGGATGTTGTTCGTCTCTGTGGTGGCTGGGACCCTGAACTACATAGGGATTTAGCTTCATGGCTTCCGTTAGTATCAAGAGGAGATGTTGTTAAATTGTTGGTGCTGCTTTTGGAATGCGCCTTACATGTCTGTGTGCAGAGATGTTAAGTTGCAGAATTAGTCAGGTGTTCGGTCATCTCATCGTCTTGCTTCTTGCCTACAGGTTGACACTTCCTGGAAGAATTGTGGAAGACGGCAGAGAAAAAGCATCTTACAATGCAGACCAACGTATGGTTAACGTTCTTAGTATACTTGTTTTTAAGAATGTTACTAACTCTCCAGTTACTTGCACCTCCTTGCACTGGAATTGCATTTAGCAAACTATATGATACAGTAAATAAATTCAAAGTTTCTCCTATGTTACGTGGTATAAAAAAAATTGCTGGGGATTTGCTGTTCTTAAGCTATCATTAAGCATAAATGACATTCCATAACTGTCCTAATAACAAAAAAATACGTACAAGTCCCCTTCAAGCCCATAGGGGCCAGACATGCCATTATACAAAGATCATTAGTCTAGCAAATCTGCAATGAAGCCAGATAGTACTAAGTAGAAATGAGGTAATCCTCAGGCATTGTCATGACAGTCTTCTCTCTTAAGGTGGATGGTGTTTCTGGAAGACAGTATTTACCTTTTGGAATAAACGCATTCATAAACAAAACAAAAGGCTTGCAAAGCCTTTGTTACAAACTGACTCAGAACAACAATCAGAATGCTGAAAGCTTCCTATGATCTTCTGTTGATGACTTGATTGGAGGAAGCGTTCAGAATAAACTCAAGCTTGTTTTCTGTTGGTGTGTTATGCAATGTGAGACGAGACCACTACTCATTAAATACTCTCTTCCCGTGCTTTATCATAAAAATCTTGGATTTCTGTGAAACTTGTTAGGGGTGTTTAAAAACATGCACAGAGACTGATGCACAATAAAATGCTACCTGCGTGTATCCAAGTTTTCGCGAGCCTTTTTCATTAGAGGAAAAGTGCACAGTGTTTGTTTGTCATAGTTATTTTAATATCATAACTATGTTCTGACTTTCCTTTAAGGGACCTTGACAATTCGAGTACCTAAGGAGAGTCCTGGGCAGTATTTCGAAGGGCTGGATATGGTGACCTCCCTTCTAGCACCAAAAAAATCAAGATCAGCAAAACATTTAGTGGAGGAAATAGGTAAGACAAAAAACCTTAGTTCTATTATTGGTACAGCTACATAATAAAATATGAAAATACCTATATATATATATATATATATATATATATATATATATATATAAATAA